>OOFG01106180.1:0-10188 GCA_900323295.1 Molva molva | reverse complement strand
TCAGGAGGAAGAATCCATCAAGTTATAGGAGCCAGTGTTTAGTCACCTAGAACACTTGAGTGTCTTTCTGAGTTAGGCTGTTTGATCTTTGGCTTCAGTGTGTGAGTGCGTGTGTGTGTGTCTGCGTGCGTGTGTACATGTGTGTGTGTGTATAGGTGTGTATGTGTGTGTATCCAGGCTTGTGTACGTGTGTGTGTGTGCGTGTGTGTGTATGCAGGCTTGTGTGTGTGTGGGCTGTGTGTGTGCGGTGTGTGTGTGTGTGTATGTGTGTGTGTATGCAGGCTTGTGTACGTGTGTGTGTACGTGTGTGTGCATGTGTATGTATGTGTGTATGCAGGCTTGTGTACGTGTGTGTGTACGTGTGTGTATAGGTGTGTATGTGTGTGTGTATGCAGGCTTGTGTACGTGTGTGTGTACGTGTGTGTGTGCGCGTGTGTATGTGTGTGTATGTGTGTGTATGCAGGCTTGTGTATGTGTGTGTGTACGTGTGTGTGTACGTGTGTGTGTGTGTGTAGCTCCAGGTCATTACTGCTCCTCTCTACACACACCACAGGAAACACTGGTACTGTGCAGCAACAGTATCCTGGAGACACCGTCTTCCCCCGTGGAGACGCCGGGGGGAGAATACTGATAATTTGCTCTCTAACAAAAGGTGTGTTTGAGCGACAGAAGCCCGGAGAGAGAGAGATGCCTGTTGCCTCATGACGACGCAAGCCAACATGCTGCGTGCAATGCATGCTTTTGCCTGCTGGTTTCACTGTTGCTTTGCTCATTTCCGTTTTCCTTCTGAGGCTTAGCTATATTTTGATTGAAGATGGTGTAACGTTTTGGTGTATTGGTCTAACAATGTGAAGGCGGTGTATTTTATTAGTAAATCATTTTTTCACACAATACTTTTCTCATTCTGAAAATGTCTTTCTCAAACAACACATACACACACACTGAAATACACACATTGAAACACACAGTCTTTCCAACTTTAATACCTGCCTATGCATGCATTTGTGTGTGTGTGTGTGTGTAATTTGGAAACCAAATTGCAAGGCAATACAGAAGAAATAATAATGACAGAGTTTAAAGTTAGCAAGCTAATGTGAGCATGGGGAAATTTAGCAAGCCATCTAACAAGCCTTTTTTCTTTCCCAATAATGTCCCACAAATTGTCACAAACAAATAATTGCTTACAAGGCGACCATCACAGACCTCAGTCATTACATGTTACTGTGGCTGAAATACATGTTGCGGCTCCCAAATGGGGTAAGGGTTCAATAAAATAAAATAATAAAATAATTGAATGACCCGCCTCTAAGAGTCTCTTCTCCTGGAATAGTCCTCAAAAGGTCTCCTCGACATAGTTCTTAAAGGGCTTTGTACACGTGGTTCCACTTCTACGTGCTAGCTATATTGCCAATGATGAAATGTTGTTTCCACCTGTATAATTACCTTCACCAGGATGAACAGAAGATGGCCCCATCCTTTGTCCTTCCATTATCTTATTCTTCCTTCCTTCCTTCCTTTTTTCCTTCCTCACACTCACAGTCCATCTTCATATTCCCCCAATCCAGCATTTTGCCATGACTAGTACTAGTATAACTAATGGTAAATATATGAATATAAACACACACACAAGCACTCACACACACAAGCGCACGCACACGCATTGTCTTACATACTCTCACACACACAGACACACACATACAAAGAAAAACACACACACACACACACACACAGACACACATACACACACACACACACACACAGAAACAGAGACACACACACACACACACACTTTCCTTATGTGTGTATGTAATGTGTATTCAGTAGTGTGTATTCAACATGATATTACCATCAGCATATGAAAGGGCTGAAGTTTAACATTTTGCACGTCTCAGTTTGTTTGTATCTAATCACCACCCCGAGCCATGATCCATCACCGAGAGCCTTGTATATCCAGAGCCATGATCCATCACCCAGAGCCTGGTATATCCCAGAGCCATGATCCATCACCCAGAGCCTGGTATATCCCTGGTATATCCCAGAGCATGGTATATCCCTGGTATATCCCAGAGCCTGGTATATCCCAGAGCCTGGTATATATCCAGAGCCTGGTATATATCCAGAGCCTGGTATATATCCAGAACCTGGTATATCCAAGAGCCTGGTATATCCCTGGTATATCCCAGAGCCTGGTATATCCCTGGTATATCCCAGAGCCTGGTATATCCCAGAGCATGGTATATATCCAGAACCTGGTATATCCAAGAGCCTGGTATATCCCTGGTATATCCCAGAGCCTGGTATATCCCTGGTATATCCCAGAGCCTGGTATATCCCAGAGCATGGTATATATCCAGAGCCTGGTATATCCCAGAGCCTGGTATATCCCTGGTATATCCCAGAGCCTGGTATATCCCAGAGCATGGTATATATCCAGAGCCTGGTGTATATCCAGAGCCTGGTATATCCCAGAGCCTGGTATATATCCAGAGCCTGGTGTATATCCAGAGCCTGGTATATCCCAGAGCCTGGTATATCCAAAATCAAATACGTTTTCGTAGAACTCCTGCTGTTGATGGCTTGATCCCACGTCCCGTCTCTGGTGAAGTAATGAATATAAAGGCCAGGGTTCCATGCTAGGTCCTGAACCTGGCAGGTCCTGAACCTGGTAGGTCCTGAACCTGCTAGGTCCTGAACCTGGCAGGTCCTGAACCTGGTAGGTCCTGAACCTGCTAGGTCCTGAACCTGCTAGGTCCTGAACCTGGCAGGTCCTGAACCTGGCAGGTCCTGAACCTGCTAGGTCCTGAACCTGGCAGGTCCTGAACCTGCTAGGTCCAGAACCTGCTAGGTCCTGAACCTGCTAGGTCCTGAACCTGCTAGGTCCTGAGCATGGTCGGTCCTGGTAGGTCCTGAATGTGGAGGTCCTGACCATGGTACATCTTGAACATGGTACATCCTGAACCTGGTAGGTCCTGAAGCTGGAGGTCCTGAACATGGTAGGTCCTATTTGTTGTAGTTCCTGGAATGACTTCATCCCATTGGGACGTTGAGGGACTGTTTAATTTCTTGGCCAAAAAAAACCAAACAACAAAAATACACCTAAAAATACTTCCTCCCCCGTGTTGATTACCTGGAAATTGTAATCAGCATCAAGCAAGCTAGACGTGCAGGTATATGGAATAAGAGCCGCTGTAATTTAAGAACAGGGGCTTGCAAGTGGATACGTTTGATGTTGAGAGGCCCCCCCCAAAAAAACAAGCAAGGAAGTTGGCTATGGCTTTCCAATTCTCCTCAGTTGATTTTTTGTACAGAGTTAAATGATGCACAGTAACTGCAGAAATGCAGCTCTCTCTAGCACTGTGGTAACGGCATGGCATTATGTGATAAGATTTAAGTTTAAGTTAACACATGCCAAAAAATACACCTTTTCATCTTTGCGAGATAGTTTTAATGTGATAGGACACAATGAAGCCAAAGAGATACTTAGGCTGTTTATCAACGTAGCATAACGATGTCGTCAAACAGTGTGAAATTTATTGAAGTATTTTATTTAATCAGATGCTGAGCCAAAAGCTTTTAGTGGAAAATAAGCAAGCGGTGTTCTGCTTACCATTTAGAGAGTCTGGAATTAATGATTAATGCATGCTCTAATTCCCTCTTGTGTCTTTATATATAATAGCTTTGGTCTAATGTTGTGTTAGCATATGCCAAGCTGTCAATATTGAATGATGTATTTCAGATTCATCATTCAATATCAGCACCATTCCCTCAGAGTTAAAATAACCTGGATCCACAGATGGCTTAGTCTTTTGTGTTGCATAGGATTTGTTTAAAAGCGAGGAAGTCATTGGTAACTGCTCCCAAATTTGTTTGTTTGTTTGTTTGTTCAGTTTTATTTCCACCATCTTACATTTAAACGTTTTGCCAATTGGCTTTAATGACAGTGCATGCTGTTTTCTAGCCAACAAGGATGATTAGGGTAATTTAATTGTAAATTGAGAGTCTGGCTTTGTGTTCAGAGATACTTCAAGGCTTGTTTAGGAACCCAGTCTGCCTTTGTAAAATGTAGCGAGATAGTTCATTGTATTCGGAGCACCATACATTATTCTACCTGTTTACAACCTCAGAACAGGTTCATTTGTATTTGCACAGTTATGTGTACATGTATGTTTGTACTCCTCCCCTGTTTCCCCTTTCTTCCATACACACCACTAGCCTATGCTCCTGTGCCATTGTTACCCCCTGTTCATGGTAAATGTGTGCAGTGTAACCATGTGCAGGCAGTGTAACAGTGTAACTGTTTGCAGGCAGTGTAACAGTTTGCAGTGTAACAGTGTGCAGGCAGTGTGCAGGCAGTGTAACAGTGTGCAGGCAGTGTAACAGTGTGTAGGCAGTGTGCAGGCAGTGTAACAGTGTGCAGGCAGTGTGCAGGCAGTGTAACAGTGTGTAGGCAGTGTGCAGGCAGTGTAACAGTGTGCAGGCAGTGTAACAGTGTGTAGGCAGTGTGCAGGCAGTGTAACAGTGTGCAGGCAGTGTGCAGGCAGTGTAACAGTGTGTAGGCAGTGTGCAGGCAGTGTAACAGTGTGCAGGCAGTGTAACAGTGTGCAGGCAGTGTGCAGGCAGTGTAACAGTGTGCAGGCAGTGTAACAGTGTGTAGGCAGTGTAACTGTGCCGTGTAATAAGTGGTTTGCTTTACATTTCCCGTTGTGGTTTAATTTTGTGTATAATGCATAGCCATGCCAATCCCTCCATTCTATTTAGACTAAATAGAATGGTCGGCTTAGCTCAGGAGGTAATCGGAAGGTTGCTAGTTCGATCCCCGGCTCCTCCTAGCTGAGTCTCGAGGTGTCCCTGAGCAAGACACCTAACCCTAACTGCTTCCGACGAGCTGGCTGTCGCCTTGCATGGTTGTCTTCGGTGTGTGAATGTGTGAACCTTTGTAAGTCGTTTTGGATAAAAGTGTCTGCTAAATGACCTAAATGTAAATGTAATAAAGTGGTAACGTTTGCATAGACATGAGTTTCTGTCCTATTCCTTATTAGACACCCTGTGCAGGAGTTGGAGCAGTAAGAGATTTAACCAAAGGACATGGGTCACTCACCCTTATACCAGTGGTTTCTGTCACATCAATTCAAGCTGTTGCCAACACAGGTCACATAGTTAGATGAGGTGTCATAATTAATATCAAATATGCATTATGAATCAACATACATTGCATATTTAAACGCGAAACGAGTAAGGGAGGAAAGGCAGATTGAACAAAGAAAAATACTAGAGAGAGAAAATATCTGTCAATCTGGTGGAGGAACCACCAGGGAGGTCTTATCAACAGGGATGATGATCAACCCATTCTCATTCACACCATGTCTATCACCCCCAACAACTCAGTCAGGGTTTAACAATCACAGCTGATACCCCTCATTATGACCTAGTGTCTGAATATGAATGACCTCGTTGTACGTATTAGCTTTCCACTCTTTGTGTTCCTGGTTGCATTAGTTCCTCATAGTTCTTGTTCCACAGCGTGATGTCCGCGGAGCATTGTGTGAGTGAAGTTGTAGAGTTGTTATTGTGTGTGTGTGTGTGTGTGTGTGGCGATAAGCTAGTGGCGTCATTAGCTGTATCCTAATTCTAATTGCTTGGTCTCAGATAAGATGCCACCAAGCAGAACATGATGACTCATATTCGCTTGCTTAATTTTCTCCTCACTGGGAAAGGAAAACATTGTCATGCTCCAGAGAGAGCGTGAAAGAGAAAGAGAGAGAGAAGGAAAGAGAGACACATTAGTTTTCAAAAACTTTTAAATCCGATCCGGTAGTATGCATTCTGCATTCCTTTTTCATATTTCCAAATGTTTTGCTGCTCTCCAAACACTACAATTATGTTCTTTGCTGAACATTACTAAAACTTGTAAATCCTCTGTAATTTGAGTCATTAAGTCACTAATTAAGTAACTAATTAACATGACAGCTGGGTGGTATTTTGATCATGTCATGTCACAGGTCTTCCTGGCTGTTAGGGTTAGGTACATCCTCACTGTTCATATCTCAGACCAAGTCAACACTGGACTCAACTCACACAACACAACCCACTAAGGCAGCAAAACCTTCTTCCAACCAATCAGACAACTTCTACAAAACAGGCTGAGCTTGGCGTTTTCTAAACTTGAACAGTCTAGCTGTCTGCTGTCCGAGCAGTGATTCTGATCGATGCACCTCTCAGACGACCTTCGTTCCTACAGATCTCTTCTCCAGACCAAAGTTGTTGGTTGATAGAAAAAAAAAACAACAAGCTAAAATAAGCAGTACATTCTATCACATTTGGCTTCCTGTCCTTTTGACAGATGAAAAAAATGCACACAAACAATAGATAGCTTGGAAAGTTGTGGATATTCTATTTGGGCCTGCAGCAGCCGAATATTGTCTGTTACAGCATTTTGTGTATTGTGGGGTTTTAGTGTTTGTGTGGCCGGCTGCAAATCAAATTCCACTTTGAGGGACAATAAAGTAGCATGTTGATTGCATAAGGCCCACCTGCGACTGGTGAGGGATGGTGTTGTGGTCTCTGCCCCATGCTAATATCTAGCTAGCTGCTGTCTTCTAATACAGCCCTTTAGAAAGGCGCAGTGCTTAACTGTAAATGATGTGTGTGGCAGAGATGAGCCTCAATCCAAAATATACCCATAAGGAATACATATTATTAATATAAAACATTTGAAGAGTTTGAATATTTGTGCAGTTAAATCATGTTTTAGTGATCATAACATTTGATGATTGATGCCCTACATGGTACACAGCAGTATGGCTGATGGGTGAAGCAACTGGAAGTGAAGGGAATCTGTCTCATTCTAGCATGTGTCTACAAATGTCAAGATCATCGTTATTGGCTGATAGGCCTGAGTTGTCACTAAAACATTTTTACTCTTACTAAATTGTCCTAGAATACGCAGGAATGTATTGTTTAACGTTGTATATATATATATATATGTATATATATATGTATATATATATATATATATATATATATATATATATCTGTTGTGATACTATATTTTACGCATTAGTTTCTATACCTACCATGCATACATGGTCAAATAAAATAAGGTTTTGAATGTGTTGAAATTGTATTTAAGCCTACCTCCACCTTGCTGTTAAAGGCTTTCATAACATTCATAATATAAAGCAGACATTTCATAAAAGTGTATTTTCTGTAAACTTGAACTCCTCTTTGCAGTCTGCTCAGCTGAAGCTGTGCTGAGAGTGCTGTGCTCAAGTGATGTGGCCCATAGCCGTACAACAAAACAGGTGTACAAGAAATATATAGTTGAGGGGGAAAATGGACCCAAGCGCTTCCCATAACTACAATGGTGCAATGATGTCAAGCGCAATAACCGTTACCAGATGGAAATTGAAACGGAATTGGTGTTGCAGTCAGTGACTCGGACCTGAATGGGTAAAAAACTGAAATACGGTCAGAGGCCGTTCCCTCTTATTGTGTTCCAGTCAAAGCCATGTTTAGTACATCCTCTTTAAATCATAGAATGGTGTACTATGCTGCTAGCCTCGTGAGAAAATCATGATCACGTGAGTTCAAAACCCGTCCAAAACCCCAGAAAGTCGATGGGTCAATCAGCGGTAGGGGGAGAGAGTTTTAGTTCATAGCTAGTCTAGCATTGGTTGGGTAGCAATTGATTTCAACATATGGGCGGGGCCCTATATTGTTCAAGAAACTCCGGCCAATCACAATAAATAAGTGATGCCCTTGCTTTCTTTGCAATTGCTAAATGTGGTCAGAGGTAAAGCAAAAACTTTTTTCTCTGATAAAACCTTCTTTTCGACATTTCTGTTCATCTTTTAACATTGTTATCAGTCTGTTTCACATAAAACACTTTCAGATGCTCCGTCGATTGCCACACTTTCCTTGGGCAAATTGTTTTGAAATTCTGCACACTGCTGCATAGTGCATAGTGCACTACGCCTTGTATGTCATGAACTAAGACCCCCTCCTCATAGCATTGATTGGTCCGTTTTTGATTCTTGTAAGCCGGTTTCAATGTGCTTGAGGATTGACTGATCTTCAGCGAGAAACTGAAATGTGAACTTGCGAGATCAGGATGGTCTCACAAGGCTACAACACTGCAGAATGATGATTGGAATTTGTGTTGCCAGGGTGACAGTACTCAACACAAGGTCTATAAAATGGAATGCCCTCAAGGTTAATAAACTGGATATCATCTTTCATTATTTCTCTGCATCATATTAAAATTGGGTTTTTTGGTTCAAAGACTAGATTTCATTAAATTTCACTATATCGGACATACCAGAAATCAAGCATACTCAATACGAATGGTGTGTTTCTCTGCGTACATAAAAGAAGATTGTGCTGGATTGTGTTATTGATATATTCTTTAAAACTATTTTGTGAAGTTAGATTGTGTGTGCCTCTTTGATTGTGCGTGTGCTTGAATGCACATTGAGCATGAACGCACATCAGCCTCTGTGTAGTGCAGTGTCTTCATATTTGTTTACTACTCAATATAATCAGAGAGAATGAAAAAGATGGAGACGGATAATGGAACATTTAATTATAATGTGTGTGTGTTTGTGAGTGCATGGGTGCACCTCTGTGTGTGTGTGTGTGCATGTGTGCGGGCCCATTTTGTGTGTGTGTGTCTGTATATGTGTGAGTGCGTACATGAGCCTCTTTTTTTGTGTGTGTGTTTGTGTGTGTCTGGGTGTGTGTGTGTGTTTATTCCAATGATTATTGTAATGGCACATTTAGTAAAAGAGAATTAGCTGCAGTGCAGATGTTTTCTCTGTATAATGACCCTCCTGGTAGCCGTTTGCAGAAATCACAGGGGGATTCATACACCATACACCACACAAACATACACGCACACAAGAAGATACTAACACAAACTAAAAGGACACCATGGAGCTGGTTTCATATTTAAAATGAGAGCAAAAGGAACCACTGAGAAAGTTTTAATACATGCACACACGCACACTCACACACGCACGCACACACACACACACACACACGGCTCCATACAAGGCTCCTCTCCTCTATGAATACATCCATCTTAGTAGAATATAGAAGGAGTTAAAGCTAATAGAATTTGTATTCCTCAAGAGGAGATGGAGTCCTGATTGAGAGAGTGTAGCAGTACACACAGCACACTCTGTAGCAGCAGCAGCTCTGCACTTAGAATACTACTACCTTTTGTGTTCATGTTTTGACAGGTGGGTAATATGACCAGAAGGTATAAGTTCTGGGTCAGTAATGGAAGGCTTTTGTTCCTAGAGCAGGGAGAGTTGAGTGTGGTGGCTCGCAAACAGAAGGTAGGTTGGCGTTTGTGAGAAAAGAAGAGACACTGACTGAAATTGAGGTAACCCACCAGCACTCCTAATAGTGGTGTATTTGTGTTTGAATGACAAATGGGTACTGTTATGTGTCTTCTTAACATTATCTTCTGCCCACGGCCCGCAGCCTCCTTCCTAATCCGAATCACAGCCGTGCTGATCTTCAGTATGACAGCCGTCCCTCTGGTGTGAGTCTGCTAACACACCCTGACAGGGTGATGCAGGACCCGATGGCTGGCTGTACATTATCTCTTACATTTTTCATCTTTCTTTGAAGTTTTCATTTCTTTGAAGTTTGATATCTTTTGAAATACACACGCACACACACTAGTTCTCTAGTTGTGCTTTCATTCAAAGGATAATGAAATCTGAGTCTATGTTCTTTAGCATTTCTTGTTCTCTGAGTTTGTTTCTGTTGAAGAATACCAAACAGAGGGAATACGATGTAGAGTGGAGGTAAAATGACACAGACAACAGACTACAAGAAGAGGGGAACCTTTGTTTTTTTGTTGAATCCCCCCTCTCACTCCCATTCTCTGTGCTAACAACGAGAAAAGCTAAAAACTTTAGAAGAAAATCTAAAATATCAGCCCGTCCCACGCACTCTTTTTCCCACTCTCTTCGCCAAGCTCTCTCCATCCACTCTCTCTGTAGCTCTGCTCTTCTCCCCAAATTCAATTACATCCAGGCCTGTCCCCCTCACGCTACAAGACTACTGAGGACAGTGTGTGTGTATGTGTGTGTGTGTGTGTGTGTGTGTGTGTGTGTGTGTGTGTGTGTGTGTGTGTGTGTGCGCGTGTGTGTGTGTGTATGTGTCATGTGATGTGTG
>OOFG01106177.1:0-10543 GCA_900323295.1 Molva molva | reverse complement strand
TTCTGGTGTCCTTTGACAGCTCTTTGGTCTTGGCCATAGTGGAGTTTGGAGTGTGACTGTTTGAGGTTGTGGACAGGTGTCTTTTATACTGATAAGGAGTTCAAACAAGTGCCATTAAGACAGATAACGCGTGGAGGACAGAGGAGCCTCTTAAAGAAGAAGTTACAGGTCTGTGACAGCCAGAAATGTTGCTGGTTTGTAGGTGACCAAATACTTATTTTCCACCATAATTTGCAAATAAATTCTTAAAAAATCAGACAATGTGATTTTCTGGATTTTTTTTTCCATTTTGTCTCTCATAGCTGAGGTTTACCTATGATGAAAATTACAGGCCTCTCTCGTCTTTTTAAGTGGGAGAACTTGCACAATTGGTGGCTGACTAAATACTTTTTTGCCCCACTGTACATATAATAATATGTATATTATATGTATATTATATTAACGCCGCCTCTCGGTGGCGTTAATATAATTAGCCGCGTGGTGATAGAGAGCACCGACTCAAGACTCGCGTTGTAAGGTCCTTTTACATTGAATGCGATTGTTGGTTGAGATTTTTTCACACGACAATAAGATAACAAATCATTGAGTTGAATGGGACTGTACACGTACAACGCGATTTCCGTTTGCCGAAAAGGCGACGTTAATTGTATTCGCACCGAGGTCGATTTTTTACGGCTGTCGTCAGCGAAAATATAAATAATAAATCTTTGTGATAGTCACCATGGACACTGTAAAAGTTGTAGGACATGGCAGAGGTAACAGCCTATTTACGTTTCTCAACACACATTGTTCTTACTGCATCCATAGTGGTAAACTACAATCATAGACCTATAAATATTGCTATCTGTTATATGTATTGATCATTCATCTCGATAGCAGTCGGCGCTATAAGCCAATGTTTACTTGCACTGTGGGAAGTGAATATAGGTTGCTTTTGATAACATGAAGGTGTGCAGAGAAAAACAGTTTCGTTTTGGATACCAACTTTCTATGAAAAGGGTGATAGCCTATTTTAGTTATTGAACAGGGAAACTTAACGTCTCCAAAACACACCCACTTATCATAATCCCCCTCATCCGCGAACAGCCATTCGCTAGACTATTTTACACTTGGATTAAAAAGTAAAACTCCAGTATAATTGAAACCTTTTTAAATACATTGGATATTTTGGTGAAAGGACGGAGCATAAGCTCATCTTCACTAGGCTATATAGGTTGAGCATTCCATCAGTCTTTTCACCGGCGCGATTATTATAGGACAATGCCGCATATTCGCATCGCGGCTGATGTAAATAGTTTTTAACTTACTCGCATCGCATCAAGATAATGCCGCGTTATTTCTATTGCATTATTTTATTTTTATTTTTTTGGCCTGTACAATTATAGGGGAAACACGATTTTCCTAAGAAGGTAGTGATGATGTTAATACAATTGTATGTATTTTCTGATGATTTTCTCCTCTAATTTCAAATGTTATTTGCATTAAATCATTAAGTAATTACTGTTACTATGTATAAATACTATTTTTTAGGGTTTCACTTTTCCTGTAGGTTTTACTTTTTTTATCACTTTAAATAAAGTTAAAGGGATGGTTTAAGCTTTGAGGTTCATTCTTGGGTTGGAACTATTCAGTTGCTGCTCACTACGCATGGGATCCTGGCTGTTGCTCAGCTGAGTAAACAGATGGACCAAGGCTACCGAATGAAATCTGTACTGAGGGGGAAGATAATTGGTCCTGACTATTTCCTGGTGCGCCAGCTTCCCTTGTTTGTCTTAATGTGGAAAGGAAAGGATCTCTTAAAGGCAGTGGAAAGTGGGGTGGACATGGAAGCTGAGGAATGTGTTAGCACACAGAGGCGAATATTGGGAAATTGCTCGTAATAAGATATCTATTGTCTGTCATTTATTTGCTCACCACCTTACTCTGTATCCTTTTCTTTTCTCACACCCATTCATCCATCTTTTTTCACTTTTCTCTGTCACATTTCACTCTTTTTTGCCTCCAACTCCTTATCCCTCTGGCATCCTTCTTCTATTCTGTCCATGCTCTGTCCTCTCGCAGGGTTCGAGCAGGCGGATTTTAAGCGCGGGGTGGTGTCCATGCGGGACCTGCAGGTTGGCGCGGTGCTGACGGGCCGGGTGGACAACACCGCCCTGTTTGGGGTCTTTGTGGACATCGGCGTGGGAAAATCCGGCCTAATTCACAAGAGCCACATCTCTGCGGACAAGCTGCCCCCCAGCAAACGGGGTCGCAGCCTGGCCCTGGGCCCTGGGGACAGGGTGGAGGTGCGGGTCCTTAATGTGGACCCACAGAGGGGCCGCATTGGCCTGGACCTCCTCAGGGTCCTCCAGTAGGAGGTTGTCTAGCCTGGACATCCTCTGGGTCCTCCAGAAGGAATTTGATAATTGTTATTTTTCTTTTACTTTAAAAAATAAAATCCCAAAAATTTTGGAGAAATTTGTTTCACAAAATATTTTCATGTCGTTCATTTACGCTAAGTTTAAAATAATTCATATGCTTTTAAAAGAAAATATGTAACGCTTTAACACGATTTAACAATGCTTGGCTACAAATGGAGTCATTTACATGTCATGGGTTGCAAGAGACAAAGACCCGGGGCGAGCAAAATGCAGGTTGTGTGGTGGAAAAACATTCGATATTGAAAACATGGGAGTCGGCATTAACGAGCCACGCCAAAGGAGCCAAACATTAGAGAGCTGCTCACGAAGCTACCACAACCCCCATCACCGGCTTTCTCACCACAGCGAGGACAAATGCTACGCCGAGCAGCACGTCTCACTCTTCGGCTACCATGCAGGCGTCGATAACGGATGCTGTAACGAAAAATGAAGTCCTAACTGCAGAGGTAATGTGGGCGCTGAAGGTGTCTAATTCGCATTATTCTTTTAAATCATCCGAAGATGCCAGCCTGCTCTTTCGACGACTGTTCTGCGATAGCCAGATTGCAACATAATTTGCTTGTGGCAAAAGCAAATGCATATCTCTGCTTGTTTGGGCTTGCTCCCCACTTGAGTCTCACGTTGTCCAACGTGTTGGAGCAAAGGGCCTATGTAATGTTATTTGACGAAAGCCTGAACCACTATTTACAGTCCAAACAGATGGATTTGCATGTGAGGCTATGGGATGGCGCCAAGGTGAAGACCAAATACATCTGCTCTGAGTTCATGGGCCATTCATCTGCCCTTGATATCCTTGGGAAAATGAGTGACCTGCTGAGATTGGAGTCAACAACCTTATCCATTTGTCTATGGACGGCCCGAATGTGAACTGGAAAGTGAAATACTCCAGAAGAGTGTGCAAAAGGATGTGGGAAAGTCACTTGTCAGCATTGGTTCTTGTGGGTTGCATATACTCTACAACACATTCAGAAATGGATGCAAATCTACACGTTGGGAAGTTTAACACACTCTCCAGCATGTACTGGCTCTTCCACGATTGCCCTGCTTGTCACAAAGATTTCGTGATGAGCAGGATGCAGCACCACATGCTTAGATTTTGTAAACACAGATGGATCAATAATGTCAATGTGTCAGAACGAGGAATGCTGCTCTGGCCGCACGTAAAAGCCTAAGTTGAGATGGTATGAAAAGGTGAACTACCCAATCCAAAGGTGAAGTCCTTTGAGGCTCTGAAGGACTGCTGTGCAGATCCTCTCTTCACCGTGAAAGTGGCAATCTTCAATAGCGTTGCAAGAGAAGTCACTACGTTCCTCACCACTTACCAAACAGACAAACCCATGCTGCCCTTCGTCAGTGAGGACATGTTCAAACTGATGAAAGGTAAGCATAAACATTTTGAAGGCATAAATGTTCATATTTGTTTTAAGCATTGCAGTAAAACAACATTCTTGAGTATTGTAACATTTTGACTAATTTTCAATAATTTTATAAGTCGGAGTAATATGTTGGACAAACATAAAAGGTTAATAAAACCCTGACATAACTTGATAAAAATTATGATTAAAAATATATTAATTGTAGAGCATTTCAACAACTTTAGAACTTAAGAATGTCACAATGACTTAAAAATATGACAAATATAATTTTGTTCTGACCTGGCCTCTATTGTTATGCTTTTTAATAATGTCATGGAGCAGTGTATGATTAGGTAATTTTGGTAGTTGGTTCTCATGTATTTTATGCCTTACTGCTCCATTTTATTCAAATGAAAGATATTTATTACATAACTTAATTATTACATTAACTTCAATCATAAATGAGTTTTTTTTTGTTAATTTGAATCACAACTTCTGTTCACTTGTTGGGTGTGTCTGATCAGGTATCATACTCTCTAATGACCTATTTTGTGAAAAATTTGAATATTTGAAATTATTATTTTCATGTCAATATTTGCGGGGCTGATGGGATGATTTCTGAAGGAAAAAACCCTGAGGGAGGCCACCTCCACACTGAAGCTCCTCCAAGTCGCTTTTCAGGACAGCAGTCTGCAAAAGGTTCCAAGATTGACTTTGGATTTGCAGCAGAAACCACCCTAAACCAACTCAAGTCTTCCAAGAAGATTTCAGAGAGGCTGGAGATCAAGATGGACTGTAAGAAACTCTTGATCACACTTACTGAGAAGCTGCTGAAAAAGGGTCCAGTGCATCCATCACCAATTGGTGAGAAGCATGCAATGCCTTGACCCAAGACACATGGCCTCGTCCAAGGAGCTGTGCGTGCCTCAAATGAAAAGAATGTTGCACACACAGGCCAAACATGTAGACAAGTCGGTGTGCATCCTCAGAGAGTTCAGTGAGTTTTGTGACACAGCTGCTCTCCAGGCCAACTTCAGGGAGTTTGACCCCAAGACAGACCGGGTGGACACCCTCCTGTACGAGACTATGGGGTCGAAACCATAATTTTCCAGAGTGTGGGATGTGGTGGAGGTACTACTTGTCCTGTCTCATGGACAGGCAAGTGTTGAGCGAGGTTTCTCAATCAACAAGGAAATTATCGTAGAGCATCTGAAGGAGAAGTCCATAGTGGTTCAAAGGCTCATTGTTGCCTGTGTCAGGTCTGTTTGGGGGCGTAAACAAGGTAGAGATCACCAAAGAGCTGTTGCTTTCGGCTGCAAGAGCCAGGCAGAGGTACCATGGGTACCCGGATGAAGAGAAGAGAAAGAAGGAGAGGCAAGGCATTCACCTGAAGAGAAAGGCCCTAACAGATGAGCTGCATGACTTGAAAAAGAAGAGGGCAAGAATAGAGGCTGATATTAGCACACTTCAGAAATCAGCAGATGAATATGCTGAGCAAGCAGAAGCTACAAGCAAACTGACCTTCATCAACAAATCCAACAGCTTCCGCCGAACTGCAAAAGAGAAGAAAAGGCATCTCTGCTGAAAATTGAAAAGCAGATAGATGCAAAACTTTCAGAAATGAAACGCTAAGCTGGCAAGTGACTGTTCAGTTAAGGTCCCGTGGACAGAAGAAAAACACAAGAAAAATACACTTTTTATTTTTATTACAACTTGGTCAGGTTCCTACCAGCTATTCTGTCTCACTAGCCTCTCAAGGGAACTTTGTGTGTGTGTGTGTGTCAGTCAAACACAAAAAGAAAGCCCTTATGCAAATGTTGTTTTATAATCCTGTTAAATTGTTTTTGTTGGTTTATGGTCAATGAGTTAGTTGCCAACTAAAAGTTCTGTTGTAGTGCAAAAATTGTAGTGCAAAGATTTGCACTACAAAAGGGAAAGCAATGTGTGCAAACAGATCTCTGTTTGTGTAGCTGGATGCTACCACCTATTATTGATATGTCAGTGTTAGGAAAAGCTCATCAAAGTATTTATAAATGTTTATTCTTTTAATCAAACTATTGTCTGTCATTCATTTGTGTAATTTAAAGTATACTGTATGCTTTGGAATTCTCATTGTTAGTTTAAATACAACATTTTATCCTCACTTTTTCATGTTTATACCGAGACTTCACAAAATGTTTGGTCATGGAAATTTGTTTAAAAGTCATGGAAATCCATTGGTCAAAATGTGTATGAACCCTGCCTCAGGATCCTCCAGGAGGAGCTGGTCCTGAATAGACCGCCTCAGACTTCTCCAGTAGGAGCTGGTCAAGACTGGACATCCTCGGGGTCCTCCAGGAGGAGCTGGTCAGACTAGACCTCAGACTTCTCCAGTAGGACTTGGTCTATACTGGACTGCCTTAGGCTCCTCAAGGAGGGGCTGATCCAGACTGCACCGCCTCAGGTTGATTGTTATAAATGAGCGATGTAAATGTTTTATTTTAGTATATCTTGACACACCCCTTAACTTTTCAAGTAAGAGCATGTTTGCTTGTTATTTACCAGACCAGGTTTACTTGTGATATTTACCTAAAGGTGTTGTGAAAAACAGTTTATTATTTTTTTTTTTTACTTGAATATATTATTTCAAACAAGATCCAAACAAGTTCATTAAGATTCACAACTGGCATCAAAATAACATTTCATTAGACACATACCTACAATGTAAGCTGTTTTTCTTCAATGAACCTGGAGGTAGACGAAAGGGGATAAGAGAGATAGTGTTAAAGATGGCACAGGGGTGAGGTAGAGGATGGAGAGAAAAAAATGTTATGGAAGAGAGGAAGAAATGGAAGGCAAAGAGAAATATTCTGTGAATGAGACATGGACCACAAAGCAAATAAAGAGTTGGAGAAACAAGGATTACTCCTTTTGTTTTGAGGTGGGGGTTGTATTGGATTGATCTCCCAGACTGCTGAAAAGCCTGGAGGCTTTTTGAGGCTTGTCCCAGACATAATTATCCTAGGACATACTCTGTCTTAAACACACGCACCCAAATGCTCATCAGCCACTTCAAAATTAATCCCAGACTCCCCATCCGCATTATCTAATGTTTATGTTTATGAGACAGGGATAAATACATAAAAATATTGTTCTCTGTAGTCCCCCGGTGTTTCCTGAATACAATACCTGAATGCTTAAACTGCTGAATACATAACTCGTCATCACTGTTCTGTGCTGCCGATTCACACTGAGAACTATGGAATATGCAGATACACACAGAGGGCTTCCATCAAGATTAATTAACCAGAAGAGGCTGTTTCTGGGAGATGATCATAAAGATGATTTAAGTGGACTCATACACATCTATACATGTCTCCTTCTTTGTTGCCTCTTGTGTTACAAAGGAAAATGCAGCTTCCTGAATGTGTTGCCCAGAGTTAAATTTTTGTATGGAATGTGTTGATTATTTTTGCCTTTGGATTTGGTAGTTGGCCAAAGTATTTCTTCCGCCCCCTCTACCCCTCCACCCCTCATAGCAAACCCTAATTTGAGATATTGGCACTTTCCTGCACCCCAAATAATCCTTCCTTGCACACAAATGGAACAGACAATCTAGAGCAGCGCTGCTGGCACAGTGTTTTCATAACACTGTGCCAGCAGTCAGCCTGTGATGAGAAGCTGTTAAAGGCTCACCAGTCTCCATCACGGCGGCTGTTTCTTATCATTCACTGGGCTCAGGTGTTGTCTTTGAGGTTCTGATGAAACATGGAGGAAAATCAATAGCCAGGAGTGACATGACATGTATCTTACACTCCCTTACTCTCGCGCTCACGTCTTTCAGCTACACACCATGTAGCTAAACGCATTATTTTTGTATTTTTCATACAGAAAATGAGGAACCTTAAAATGAAGTAAAACACAAGTGGACCTCAGGGGCTCTGACAGTGGGAAGCAAAGATGGTAGGAAGTGGATTTGAGAGATCAGATGGCAAATTCCCATATATGAAATAGAATGTGTGGGGCTGACGAAATCTCTCCTGTTGTTTTGTCCTCCTCCTCGCTCGTCAGATTTTTCTGAACTTGCATGCCAATACCAACTCTCTTCCATTGAGGGATACTGGAACGCAGGGACACACACACACACACAATGTCAAACAACATCAGTGGCTGCTTGGTATTGGTCTCTACATGCAGCTGGGACTGCCACAGTGAAATAGCAGTGGTTAGAAGCAATCTTCTATTTCCAGTAGAACATAATGTTCACAGTGGTAGCTGGGCAACCGCTGGGATGAATATAGCCTTTCTGGCTCTCTGTGGCCACAGGTTGATATTTTGATAGATAAAAGAGACTGACACTGTTCACAAAATACCACAGCCTGTAGTTATCGCTGGTTCTCCCACAAAGAGCAGTTTTTTCAATAACACCTTAACGTATTTAATCGTCGTACCGAGGCAGTGTTAACTTCTTTAACAGTTTTATCGACTTTGTAGTCCCGAGTGCTACGGTTTACCACCGTCATCCTTCACTGGATTTATATACTGTTGAAAGAAACTCAAGCTCAGAGAACGCCTGCTGCTGCAGCACAGGAGGGAGTAGGAGGAGGTTTACAATTCAGCACGTTTGTAAAATAGAAAGGAGTGGTGATGCATGGAGGCCGAGAGTACAGGGGAATGAATGGAGAGCGAGGGAGATGGAATGAGACAGGAAATTAAAGGTTTTCTCCAGTTTTCTTCCTGTGACCTCATCAGTGTGATCATGGGTTTTATGAGTTCTCCTTCTTGACACCCACACACCACCTCACCGTGCCAACACACACACACTTTTTTCAGTCACTCTCCAAAGTACATGTTTTTGTTTCTGGAATCCTTTTCTTTGTCTCTCTCGCTACACATTAACCTCATATACAACCTCATCACACACCATCATTAAATAATGAAATAACACTTAATGACCGTGATAACACCATGATCTGACTTACATAAACCATCTGAAATCCATTTTACAGTGTGCCTTAAAGTGTCACTTTAACTAAGAGGGGCCTTCCCAATAGATTTAACACTGATGTAGAATTAGCATATCCTAAAGCATTCAGTCTCCAACCACATAAACAAACACTCCCATGCCCTGGCGGTGGTTTACTCCTGTGGGAGGGGAATGTGGCTGTTTTCATTACAGCTCATCAACAGAGCTTATAACCCTCCTCCCCCAGATGAGGAGCAAGATAAATGGCTATGTATGAGCAGCCATCTGATTAACAGTGGGATGGGGGGGGTTCTGCTGTAGGGCCTCTCTCTCACACAATGTCTCCTTCTGCTTCTTCTCTCCACTTCTGTCTCTGCATCTTCCTCCAGGCAATCTCAAATGCAGATATTTATTATGCTCCTCCCTGACAGCTATTATTATACATTATAACTACGTTACCCACAATTCACTGTCCCCTCCAGCCTCGCCGCTTACCTCTACAAAGTCAATAAATGGCTTCTGTGTGTGTGTGTGTGTGTGTGTGTGTGTGTGTGTGTGTGTGTGTGTGTGTGTGTGTGTGGCTGTGCATCCATGCATATGTGTTTATTGTTGTGCAGGTCTACATGTATGCCTTGTGTGTCTATATGTGTCTATATGCGTGTGCCTAGTGTGTGTGTGTGTGTGTGTGTATGTGTGTGTATGTTTGTGTGTGTGGGCATGAGCTGTGAGTCTTGCACTGCTGTGTCAAAATGCAACATGTTCCAGCTGACGGCAATTAAACGGTAAACTGGAAATACTTACCATCGATTTAGTTGTACATAAATTGCTTCAAATGTGTTCCAGGGAGGGGCCTGCTAGTGGTTACCTCATACACCCAGCGTGGATACACATTCATCTCACTAGGATTTGCCCATTAACCCCCCCTCCCCCCTGGCCACCACCCTGTTTCCCTCCCTGCACGGCAACACAAAACTCATCTGGAAAAAACACTAAACTTTTGCAAATTGCAAGCTTCACAATCAATCAGAAGCCAGAGCTCTGAGGCAGTGAGACTGGGAGGCTGTGAGGCAGAAAGACAGGGAGGAGGCGGAGGAAGAGAGGCTGTGAGGAAGGGAGGCAGGGGGGTGGTGGAGGCAAGGAGGCTGGGAGTCACAGGGGCTGTGGGTCAGGGATGATGGGAGGCTGGAAGGGAGAAAGGCAGGGAGGAGGCAGAGGCACGGAGGCTGTGAGTCAGGGAGGATGGAAGAAAAGAAGGCTATGAGGAAGGGAGGCAGGGGGAGGCGGAGGCTGGGAGTCAGGGAGCCTGTGGGTCAGGGAGGATGGGAGGCAGGGAGGAGGCGGATGCTGGGAGGTAGGGAGGCTGTGATGCAGGAAGGCAGGGAGGCAGGGAGGCTGTGAGGTAGGAAGGCATGGAGGCTGTGAGGCAGGGAGGCTGTGAGGTAGGGAGGGGTGGAGGCCTGAGGCTGTGAGGAAAGGAGGCTGGGACAAAGGGAGGCAGGAAGGAGACGGAGGCAAGGAGGCTGTGAGGCAGAGGGGATGGGAGGCAGGGAGGCTGTGAGGAAGGGAGGCAGGGAGGAGGCAGAGGCAAGGAGGCTGTGAGCCAGGGAGGAGGCAGAGGCTGCAGCACTGCGAAGCATCGCACCATGCTAAAGACAGCCAGAGAAGTGAGATCTCTAAAAAGCATAACTTCATGAATATGTTTTGGTCTCTGTTAAGGATCATTAATCTCGTGGACGGAGAAGATAGAGCAGGGGGCCAGTGAAAGTTATTCCCTCGGCTGTGTTCTAATCCAATATCCCCCGGTCTCCAACCATTCCCAAAAC
>OOFG01106175.1:0-10796 GCA_900323295.1 Molva molva | reverse complement strand
CGGCCTCACATCTCATCTGCATGAACTGAATCAGATCTGACAGGGCTTTGCAGCGCTAGCTAGCGAGCGCTGGGTATGCTACGTTTCCCTGTGTTTGAAGGCTACACCCGGGAGGCCTGTAGGTTCATTGGCTAGGCTGAGGGCTGTTTCATAACCACAAATACACTACATTTCAGGAGAGGGGTGGTAGATGGCTATATAGTTGTTGGTTATGAAACAGATGCTAACTAACGGTAGATGATAAGTGCGATTAGCGCTAAAATGTGCTAATATTCTCTAGAGCATTTATCTCTCTATCAGCATGGGTTTTTGCAGAGCCATAGAGAGAGAGTGTTGCGTCATCTCCGTCCAATCCATCAGGCCAATTATTTTAGAGCAATGGCTGACCATGGAGACCCTCAATAAGTCCAAACATTGGGAACGAAAAGCAGCAGCTCCTCATAGGAGCAGTGTTTACACAGCTCTTTTTGATGGTAAGTTTTGATGTTTACTTATTATCAAATTTGTATTCAGTTAGAAATTGACTACCTAACGTACGGAAACGGATAAAGCTAGGTTACAGGAAGCCAATCAATCACAGGACTACTGACCAATGCCTCTAAACATGTGTTTGAGTCAGAAAGGGTAGAATATTTGTTACCTTAACATTGGAGATAACTGTTTTGTAGTTGGTTTGTGGTGGAATGAGGATGTCATGATAAAAAAGTGTGATGATTTTGATACTGATCAGTATTGATCACAAGGACATATCTTAAACTGAAGAATAACTAAAAGTTTAAGGCTGTGACACTATTCTGTGATGCATGGCTGTTTATATGGATAGGAGAGTTTTAAGATGTAGAAATAGACCTCCCTATTACTGTAATGGAGATGTTCTAGAAACAACTGATTGTGGGATGACATGGAGATGGATTGCGGTGCCTACTCCACACCCTGACCAAATAAACACTAGGCTTCCATTTAAAATCCTCACGTCATTACCTCACATAGTTTGTGATAATAGTCTTTTGTGATGGTCGGATTCCTCCTGCTCACTTGATGCAACGATCTTTACCTTCTCTTTCAGCAGAGAAGCAATAAATCGTAACTCATTCTGTGAGGGGATGGTGCATCCCCATGAAGGACAGCCAACCATGATAGAGTTCATGCCTTGATGGGGGCTGGGTCCAAGGACAAGACTAGATCAATGGGCATAGACCAAGACATTGAAACACTATTGATGAATAAGTTTATTAAAGCCTCAATCTTAGGGTCAATAGGTCTATTGCTTATAGATTAAGAATAACAACTGCGTTACTGAATGTTCACGCCCTAAAAAACAACCACAATTAACTTGTGTATGGTCATGCTATGTCCTATTGTCCGCATTGCAATCCAATTCAACTTTCAAGACTAAAATATGAGTTTCAGCCAGCTTTGGAATAATGTTGTATTAGAATAGAATAGGTATTTATTTCATACGTCTTGATTTACTGACATGAGTGTGCAGAAACCCTATTCGAATCAGAGCATTCATGGCATGCATGATAGTTTTTAATGCTTGACTTCTGAATGTAGTTATGGTTAGGCCAGTATATAAAGATCTATTAGGGCACCATTGTCTTTGTTATGTTAATTGTATATTAATAGGCACACCTGAGCACTACACCTGGAGTGTGCTCAGGTGTAGACTGATCCCTCTAGGGGCAGTGTTCCTCAGCAGCACAGAGGGAATTCACAATAGCCTCCCCACAGAAGCTCAGCTGCTGTGACGGAAGAATGCCTGGGGGTGCTGTCCTAGTCATGGTGGTAACTCTGGCAGAGTTATCAAGCGGGCCACTGGCCTAGTGTAGGTGCCATTCTGAATTAGGATGTCAGCTGATCTTACACGACCATCAGGGCTTGGATGTAATTCAATGATTTTTCCCACTGGCCATTGGGCCCTTGGCAGTTGCGGATCCATTATGAGAACGACTGTATCCAACTCCAGGTTCTCTGACGCCTTTTCCCATTTTTGCCGTGATAGTAGAGTTGGTAGGTAGTCCCGGATGAAATGGGTCCAAAACTGATTGGCCAAAATTTGACTCTGGCCCCACCTACGCCGCCCCATGGAGTCTGGTGCATAAGCAACTTGGGGTAAGGAAGCGTCATGCCGCCCCATCAGTAGCATGTTGGGAGTGATGGGGTCCAAGTTCGCCACATCAGATGAAGTGTATCCTAATGGCTTAGAATTGAGGATGCCCTCAACCTCTATCAATAAAGTGTCAAGAACTTCCTGACACCGATTTACTTCCAACAGCAACTCGCAGGGCATTTTTGACTGATCTTATCTCCCTTTCCCAAACACCTCTATAATGGGGGGAATTTGGATGGTTGAATTTGAAGGAGAGTTGATATTGGCTGAGTTTCTCTTGCAGCTTTGGCTCTAGAGCTTGGAATGTCTCTCGTAGCTCCCTTTCAGCTCCATGGAAGTTGGTACCTCTATCTGAAAGCAAGTCTTTTGGCTTTCCTCGGCGTGCAATGAATCTCCTGAGCGCAAGTAAGAAGGCATCTGAATCCATAGAAGTAAGCAGCTCAAGGTGCACCGCTCTAGTGGTTAGGCATTTGAACATCACACCCTAACGTTTCTCGTTGCGCCTCCCAAGTTTAATTGTGAAAGGGCCTAAACAATCGACCCCTGTAGAGTAGAAAGGAGGGCTTAAAAGACGAAGGTGAGCAGGTGGCAGGTTGGCCATAAGAGGAACTTTGGGCTTCACTCGCCATTTGTGACATTCGAGACATGTAGACTGATGGGGTCTAAAGGCTTGACTCCCTCGGAGTACCCAAAACTGCCTGCGTATTTCGGAAAATACTCTCTCAGAGCCAGGGTGGAAGAGGCGCTCATCAAAGTCTTTAACAAGCAATTTGGTGACTGGATTGGAAGGATCCAGTACATTGTCTCCATGAGCTGCCGGGAGGTTTCTGAGCCTTCCACCCACTCTTGTGAGTCCAGTTAGTTTCTCAAGTTCAGGGGCAAGAGCTTTGAGTCTACTGTTGCGAGGAACGGACTTATCTGCCTGTAAAGCTCAGTAGGGAAACTATCAGCCTGGCATTGTTTTAAGAGACGGACCTCGGCATCACTGTAAGTTGGTACTGCTGAGGTACCGTTTAAGTTGACCAGTCTTTGGTAAGGGTTTGGTATGTTGCCTCTACAAGATTCTTCCAGGAAGTATGCTGAGCTGGGTCAGGTAAGTAAGTCTGATGTTTAACAGTCAGACCACAAAGTGAGGTTTCGGAACTCAGTAAGGTCTTGCTGGGCTGAGGAATTAGGTCTTACAGGCCATGTATCAGGGGACTGTTGAAGGAAATGTGGGCCGTTGCTCCACTGATTGTGCCTGGAGAGTTCAACCAGTTTCAACCAGAGTTTTGCCTTTCAAGGCTGCTGGGAAACACATGGTGAAGGGAAGGTGCTCCCCCTTATATTTTAGATAGCTCATCACTTGGACTGTGGGGATTTCCCTTGAGTAGTGTGCTAATGTGTTCAAACAGTTCCTGTTTCAGTTCCACTTTCCCACGTTTTCCATATGCATCCAGTTTGCTTTTCAGCAGTTCCATTTCGGCTGTCCTCTTTCTCACGCTCTCTCAATGAGTCCATCATATCAATCAGACTCTCTCCATGACGGACGATTTCCCGGTGCCAGCTGGCTCTGTATTATCTCTTGTACCTTCGGTAAACTTGACATGGGTTTGTGAGATGTGGTTTTCAAATCCATATCATTGAGGTAGGCTGTCCTGGTTCGCTCAGGAAGAATTCTCTTCTCCTTTTCAAGTGGTATTGTCTCCACCATAAAGCGCTGTAGGCATTCCCTTAAGTCTT
Organism: Molva molva; assembly: GCA_900323295.1. Taxonomy (NCBI): domain Eukaryota; kingdom Metazoa; phylum Chordata; class Actinopteri; order Gadiformes; family Lotidae; genus Molva; species Molva molva. The sequence goes on along the minus strand of OOFG01106175.1, from coordinate 6,961 downwards.
AAGTAGTCAACAGGCTCCAGCTCGAAGGGCCATGAAGTAGGTTTCTCCTATGCATGTGCTGGTGTAGGTATAGGAATAGTTGGCCGCTTAAGAGCCTCAAAAAAAAAAAGAGTTCTTGACAGGGAAATGCAATTCAGTTGTCCATTTATTGCCTCCATTCAACTCATGGTTTTCTGCAGTATAATCAAAGAAGCAAACGCATAAAGCAATAATCAATACAGTCAATTAAGCTATCCATAAATCAGGTAGAAATACAATCAGACGTAGGGTCACAAACATCATTCAAACAATAAACTGTCAAGAAGGCAACTCACGTTGTCATGCTACGCATGAGGAAGACAGGACTGGATACACCTGAATGCCAGGTCTGTCTGCATTTAACTGGCAGAGTGATCAGTCTACACCTGATCACACCTGGAGTCACTTACTCCAATCAGGAGGGTTATATAAGTACATTGTCTCTAAGCCCTCTAGGGGCAGTGTAACTGCACCTTACTTTTGTTGGTGAAGTCATAGCCCTTGGAGAGGCTATGGCTCAGTCTGGATGGATTGATATTCAATTCATACCTTCTGGTATTTTAAAGTCTTAAAATATTGATACGACGATTCTGACTACTAGGAGCTGAGCAGCACAAAGTCTGTCTCTCTAATTTTCTAATTTGAGCTAGTTATATAATTATACCATAATTATATAAGTATAAAATACTACTGACAAGCAGGTCGGTTTGCAATACTCAATCAATTTGCATTATGTGTACTAGTTACCAAACTTTTCTGTTTCGTGGTAAACCAGCAAAGTGATGCGCAATTTCCACTCAATTCAAATGACACGCTTGGAACTATCTGAAGCTACATCTCAACCATGTGACCATCAAGCTTTTTGACCCTCCACTCTCTTTCTATCGCTCTGGGTTGTTGATATTCTTGAAATATTGATGATTTTAGCGGGCAGGTGATGGTGCTGATTACTGGAAAGTGCTGCAAGGCGATGGAAATGTCTTTGATCTGTTTATGTTTGGTGAAAGAAGAGGGCGGTGTTCGCCTTCATGGTTTGTCCCAGGGGAGCTGATCGTATGATGATAATGTGTGAGATAAATACGCATAGGGCACGTCATCTGAGGCGTGCACTGGTCTGCTGTGATCCAAATTACAAATCGAAAAGATATATGTTGTGTATATTTTGTTTTAATCATTAAGGTAGGAAGATACACATACATAAAAAACATAGGATACAATGGATTAGGGCTGATGACATCATATTTACTCATCATATGATACAGAGAGCAGGGGGCTGATGACTTTGTACGTCTGTGCTCGTGGTAGCGTAGTACTCTAACCCTCATGGTTGCTGCGGTGATGGAGTGACGAAGAGCCTAGAACTGCCTCCTCTTTCAACGGGTCCAAATGTTATATTTTTTCATTTTGGCCACCGACTGAGTCAGTTCAAGCCTTGAAATTGTATTGTGACTGAGATGTCCCACATAAAAGCCTTCCCCTGCGTCACGCCAGACTATTACTGTCTTTCACACTTCAGTGCTTTGTGTGGGACCATTTCACCCCCCTCGCAATTTTGTTAATTCGTCAATCGAGACACTTCCTGAATGGGTCACATGACAGGACCGTTGTCGGATGAGGTTCACTCGCTCGTACCCTGAAGACACACTCACTTTCACCAGCTACCCTCCCCCCCCCCTGGAGAGACAGGGAAGCGATTCAACCAGAGAGGTATGCCAGTGCCTAGGGATCATCAAGCATCGATTAGTCAGGCCTGGCTCTTGAAATCAATGGCACGGAACCTCCTGAAGAGCCCTCATTGTTCTAACCGATGCACATAGAGAACAAAGAAGAGAAAAGAAAAATGGTCCAAAATGAAACATGCGTTCATTTGTCCTGGCCAGGTGTGTCCAAGTGTGGCCGATCGCTGTTTTGTACGATAATTCGAACTTTACACATGGATCCATTTCGTGTGTGTTCTTGTTTGTCTGTATCTGATGCAAGCGTTGATGTGTACATACACAGTAGTGACGTGAGTGTTTTTCGCCTGTCTATTTCTGATTCCCGGTGCTTTGCCGGTGGGGTTGTCTTAGTCTCAAAGTGTTTAGTCCTCCTTCGTTGGTGGCTACAAAACCAAGGCCTCGGCCTCAGAAGGAGTGATGGAGACAGACGGAACGAGAGCAAAATATCGACAAGAGGGTGGAAAAAAAAACACGGACCGAATCCAAAACTGCCACAGAGAGACTGAGCATCGTGAGGAATTAAGGACAGAGGTTAAGATGAAGTTGGAGATGAAGGTACAGCCACTTGAAATTAAACCGAGATCTACGAGGGGGAAAGTGGGGGGAGGGGGCTAAACTGAACTGAAAAAAAGGGGAAAGAAGCGCATTGCAAAAGAGGCGAAACGAGAGAGAGAGAAACAGGACGAGAGAGAGCAGTTGACAGACTAACTCTGGAAAACTTAGATTATGATTGAAAATCAATGCTTGGTTCTTTTTATAGACGGATCGGATAAGTAAATGCGAGAGACTTCTTTGGTGCCTCATGAGCGTGGCAGTGGGTGTGTTTTATTGCGTATTTACACCACTGAGAGATGACCGTGTTGTACGAGTGGGTGATTGTGTAGTGTGCCACTCTTCCATAAGATGAGCAAGTTTAACCTGGATCTCAGCCTGTTGGGGAGCGTTAGATGGAAGACTGTGGCGAGGAGACACTCTTTTTCTACCTCCCCTACTCTGTCCTTTCTCCTGCTATCTCGCTTGGTCCCTTCCTCCCCTAATCTGCCCTTTCTCCCCCTATCTCACTTGGTCTCTTCCTTCCACACTACTCTCTTTTGCTGTCAGTCTTGCTCTCGTTCTGTCTTTACATACAAACACGCCGCACACACACACACACACACACACACACACACACACAAAGACCATCTCTGTGTTCCCCATGTCACTGTAATCCTGAAGTCAGCAGAAAGACAGTCAACAGACAGAAAGACAGGTAAAATGACAGGTCATGCAGAATGACAAAAAGACAGATAGACAGAAGAACGGACTGGAGGACAGGCAGACAGACAGGCAGATAGACAGAAAGACATACAGACAGAAGGACGAGGTCAACGGCTCAGGGTTTCTGGGACCTTTTCACCAGAACGCACTTTAGTTGGATTTGGTTCCTAAGCTGATTTCTAATGCAGTCAAGGATTTCACTTCTAAAGCTGCTTCTTCATCTCTCTCCCATGCTCTCTCTCCATCTCCCTCCCTCTCTCCCACTCCATTTTTCTCTCCCTCTCTCTCTCCTCTCTCCATACATCCCTCCCTCTCTCCTGGTCTCCCTCTCTCCCTCCATCCATCCCTCTCCCTCGCACTCTCTCCCTCCCTCCCTCCATCCCAATCCCTCCCTCTCTCTCTCTTTCTCTCTCTCTCTCTTCCTCCATCTCTCTCTCTTCCTCCCTCCTTTCTATCTCTCTAAGGCGTAGCGGTCTCATCAGCTTGTATTTATGCTTAGTATTTAGTTGCCCCGCTAAGCTTGTTTCCCCAACAGATCACGCTGCTCCACTTTGATGTTGCATATCAAACAAGTCGTCTGGTGATTTTGGAGTTTGTTCATGTATGTGTTTATTTGTTGTTGTGTCTGTACTATTTTTATTTTGTATGTCTTTTTGGGGGAGGGGTTCATTTGAACACATTCATACAATATATACAGTCACACACACACATACAGTCTTACACTCATACACTATATACACATACTTTAAACCTCACAGGCTACTAACCAGTGTTGGGCAAGCTACTTGAAAAGTGTAGTGAGCTAAGCTACCAGTTACCCTACATTAAATGAAGCTTCAGTACAGCTACCCCCCAAAGACTCATAGCAAGCTTTGCTGCAGCAACATGGCAAAAGTAGTTAACAACATCGAAGCTAAATCTTTTTTTACATTGAACCAATAAGCTGTGCTCTCTGCTCTCACTGCACCACCAGTTTGGCAATAAAAACAAACAAAAAAAGCCTGTGCTCCACATAATAACAAAAAGCAGGTGTCTCGAGTGTGTGTATGTTTATCTATATGTGTGTGTGTGACACACAAGTAAACTCTCATGCTTGCGTGTCTGCGACAAGTCACAGGATTGGTGCGTGATGTCGCCGTCATACGGCCCAGTCCTTGTATGGCGGTGGCATCACATAAGCATTATTCTTGTTCAATAAAAGAGCTACGCTACTGAAAAGCTTTTTGATTCAACAAACAGCGTCGCTACCTGCTACCTTGCTGCTTGTAGCGACACAAATGCCAAACACTGCTACTCAGCTGTGCTAATCTATGCAAATTGAAATAGTCCAGTCTTAGTTTTCACTTTTCTGTCTACCTTCTGTTTGTGCTAGTTTACTATGAGTGTCTATTGCTGTCAACAGTGCAGCATTGTAGCCTAATCTGTCATGGAGGAGTTGTGTGAGCTTCCTCTTCTTCCTCTTCTATGACAAGCAGTCAAACACACAGAACCACACACACACACACACACACACACACACACACACACACACACAGATACACACAAACATAAACACAAACATACACCTGGAGACAGTCTCTTGTGAATATGTTACTAGGTCATTTCAAACGGGGGTAACCTTGTATTTATCACTCTTTCTGTCTTTCACACTGTATCCCACTTGCCCCTTTATCTGCTATAAATTCTCTCTCTCTCTCTCTCTCTCTCTCTCTTTCTTTCTCTCTCTCTATCTTTCTCAAGCACCACCACCCCACCAACAACACTATACCACCTCTTTCTTTATTTTCATGCTCCGTCTTTCAGCCTGTTTGTTGGATGCAGTGAGCCAGTAGTAATCGTAAGCTAGTCCCTCTGTTTGGTCGGAGCTGCCGCTGTGCTTCTGTATTTTTAGATCCTCTCTCGCGCCCCCCCTCACGGCAAAGTCTTAACCCGCCCTCAGAAGACGGCGGCTGAGCCACGGGTGTCCCGCAACACACAGGATACACACATAGCAAAGGTCCCCACACACACTTTGTCCCCACATCGCACGGGTCCCCGTTTTACACAAGTCCTCCGCAAGTCCATCGCACAACCCACAATGCATTGCACTGAAAAAAACGGCAAAGTGTTTCTTAAAGACTAAAAAGATTGTTTTGCCCATGTTGATACTATGCATTAACAGTGCACCATATATCACATATAGTCATACAGGAAGAGATATGGCGGGGGTGTAACAGAGATGTGTGTGTGTGTGTGTGTGTGTGTGTGTGTGTGTGTTCACATTGTGTGTGTTGGTTTGTACATGTGTGTGTATGAGTGAGTGTGTTTGTGTCTGTGTGTGTGCACATTTGTGTGCTAGTGTGTGTACATGTTTGTGCTTGAGTAAGTGTGTGTGTGTGTGTGTGTCTCTGTTTGAGAAGGTTTGCTTGCAGTTGTTATGTAACTCAGATATGAGAGGTCACTAGTGTGCATCAGTCTTGAGCGCCTGGTGGGATTTGGAGTCTGAACTGAGCGGAAAATAACAGAAAAATATTTTTAAAAAAGAAAAATGTAAAAAAATAAGTCTTCTACTTTTGCAGATTTTGTCTATCGAGAGTGGTAGAGCAAAAGAATGTTCTAGACTCATTCGTCAAGTTTAAAGAAAATGCAGCTCTCGAAATCCTGTGTGTGTCTCTCTCTCTTCTCTCTCTGTCTTAATTTGATCATTTTGTCTGGTATGTGGTTTAGGTGTACCATCCAACCGCTCGGAGTGCACCCTCTCATGTTCTCACGGGGAATCCCCATCCTTTCCGTGCGTGTCTGATGCATGCGTCTCACGATGAGACAAAAATGTAGACATTCCAAGGGAGCAATTTATTTTTATGGAGATACGAACCCTGCCAGGCTGTGTCGAAGTGCCGTGGAGCGCTATGTGTGTGGCCACAGGTGGTTCATCTCCAACTCAGAGTGTTCTCTTAATCACAGCATTTTAACAGGGGGGAGGATCCCAAACGTTAGCGCCAACCGCTTCATTTAATATCTGTGATCACGGCTTATATTTGCAACAGTAACTCAAGCTCCGTTTGATGGAGGAAAGGAACTAAATACTGTATTATCTTTGTTGGAACATAATAATGTTGACTAGTTTTATTAATGGAACGGAGAAAACAAAACCAACAATAAAGGCTCTCGTAATTAGTGTGACAAGCGAACCAAAACCAGGAGAATTAACAGGTTGAGTGAACAAACTGCTGCATCCAATAATAATACATTCATAGAACGTACTTGTGATTCTATGTGGCCTGGATGTTGTTGTTGTGTTCTGTCTTTTGTAAGATGTTTGGAGAGACGGCTCATTGAACGGTCAATGTTGCATCGTTGCGGAGGGGAATGGGCCTAGAGATTACACTGACAGATGGCGTTTCAGGCTACACCTCTGAGCTACGCTGGCTTCTTTAGAAAATACCAAACAAATTCAAATGAATAATTCGGGATCAGACTACTGTGCTGCTAAGTGCTTCGGGGGAACGCAAAATGTTGCAGGTTATCACTTTCCCGCCACGTCAAGGTCCCTTAAACACAAGACATGCAAGTGCACTTTGCTGCCCTTCGTGGCTATTCAGGTGTCATTAAATATGACCTTTCCCAGGTAGATTAATCACAGTTCACCCGGGGGACCCCCCCCCCCGCAAGCCGAATAAAGACACAACAGTTCTTGGCATCGAACACGGAGAGAAAGAGAGAGAGAGATCCCTTTGTTAGGGTACACACAAGGGGTGAGTACGATCCCTGTGGTCCCCCAGACTGACCTGACCAAGCCTCTCCCGTGCAAGGTGGCAATTAGGCTTCCTGTGACCCCCTCCTTCCTCCTCTCTCCCCCCCATAAATCCCTTCAGCCCGCCCACCTGAGCTGGGGCAGGTGGACACGGAGGGGCGAGGACGGACGGGAGGATCAGAGGGGCTGCACGGAGGAGAATGTGACCATTGTGTATCGATACGGACTCAATAAC
>OOFG01106173.1:0-13647 GCA_900323295.1 Molva molva | reverse complement strand
GTAGCGCTGAAACGCGGCGGAGGTGCAGTGCTGTTGTGGCATCATCTGTTTGAATGAGAAAGCCGGCAGAGGAAGGCAGCGCTATTGTGTTGCCTAGCAGAGGGAGAGGGGAGTGAACCGGTTTGAAGCTGTTCTCACTGGTCTTCTCTTCGTTCAGCAGACACAGCGCGTTGGTCCACAGAGGTAGCCACTTCCTTGTGTCTCGCGCGCTCTGTCTGCCTGTCATTCTGTATCTCTGTCTTTCTAGTTTCGTTTTCTCTCGCTCGCTCTCTCTCTCTAGTTTCGTTTTCTCTCTCTCTCTCTCTCTCTCTCTCTCTCTCTCTCTCTCTCTCTCTCCCTCTTCCGTTCTCGCTCGGGGTGTTTGTGTGTGCTTGCGTGCGTGTCCGTGTGTGTGTGCGTGTTTGTGTGAGAAGGAGTGCGTGTCAAATAGGCAGCTGTTTCAAACATCAAACAAACAGCATGTCCGTCTGTCTTGTTTTCTTAGCTTATGGTGTTGTCAATTGTCAAATATATGAAGTTAAAACTTTAGAAGCGACTGGAACGTAAGAAACAAATAGGATTTATTAAATGAAATGTGTTCGTGTTCATGCAACACAGACAAACACACCGATTTAGGCGAATTATAAGACAATGACTAACAGGCCAAATTAACATGACAGACCACATTAACATATCAGAAAAAAGAAACACCACAACACAACATATATTTAGATTGTGTGTTGGGAATGAGACGTTTGAAAACCATACAGAGTAGAGACGAGTGCCTAATTTCATAATAGACAAATAGACAAACACATAAACTAGAAACACAATGAACCCCTGCCAGCATGAACCAGTTGAGTGCGCGCACCCAGTCAGGTTAAACCAGCTTGTGAGGGCCACATTAAGCTGTATGTGGCACCCATGTGGCAGTGGGGGGAGGGACTGAAGGCGGTTTTCTAAAAAGGTCGACATAGGGACATGTCGAAAAAACAGAGAACCCGGGGGCGCGCGTCGTCCACTCACAAGGAAATCCCAAATACATGACATCGTCGTCGTCAGGGGAGTCAACTAATTCTGCTTATTACATCAGCCAATTATATAGGCGTAGAAAAATAATAACATAGCCTGTGTAATGAATCAAGGTGGCCGGGTGCGAATTATACGGTGACATTCAGGGCCGTCTCCATCTTCTCCTGTTTCCCCAATATAGACCATAAAGGTGACGCGTCGCAGCTATAAGGTGAACAAGAAACTTTCAGACGATATACAGACGTGTACTAATACCATTAAATATAGAATGTATTCATAGAAGAGCCCATTGAGAAACAATTGCAAAGATCGAGACAAATTAGGCTACCTCTCGGGAAACTGGAAAAACCCACCATGGGGTTGGTTACATTTGTAGGCTTATAGGCTTACCTCCTTGACCGCTCTCAGTGCGTCCGGATAAAGGATACAACTCATCTCTAAGAGTTCGCGTTATGGGCCGCCAGGTTCCACCATTGTTGTTCAGTGCGTACAACAATGATTGATCTCCCATCTGTGGGGTAAAGACCCTGATGTATGCAGACGACACGGTCTTATACACGGGAAAGACAATGAACAAGTTGCTGCCAAATTGTCATTAACCTTGAAAAAAATTGCAAAGTGGCTCAGTTGTCTCACTCTGAATATTGAGAAAACAGTCACCATGTTTTTCGAATAGACGACAACAAAGTGTTCTTCCAAATATTTATGTCGATGGGCAAAATATAAAAAATGAGTTTAAAAACGTTTGGCCCCTGAGAAATAAATGCAATACACTAAACTATTAAACTAATACACATATTATAAACAATATTCTGACACAGAACATTGTATAATGTTCTGCTATTGAATCTACGCTATCATTTGAACTCTGCATTTAAACCTAGGTGACTTTTGAGGCCTACTGATTAAACAGAAGAATACTGACCATGCAAGTTAAGTGATTGGATATACTTGTTGATTATGGCAGCACACCATGGGTGTAGGCTATTATAACAAAGAGTGCCAAGGAATTTTATACCCAGTAATGCTGTAATCACAGTTAAATCATCACAAACTGTTGCCGCAGTTGCGTGGGAGCTCCAAGTCCTCTGGTTCGTCTCCATTGTTTGACTGCGGGGACAAAAAGTTATTTTGCAGAAGAGTTGTCAAAGTGGAACAGCCTTAATACAGGAAATTATTTCCAACTGGTTCTGTCAAAAAAATTAATGAAGTAGGCTGACTAAGGGATTAAGTGATGCAATATAAATACAGGTCAACTTAAACCCAGTGGTTCGCAACCTTTTTAGGGCTTAGGCAGATCATGGCCCCAACAAGGCAAACCAACATGGGGAATGATTATGAAAACATTATTATAACATTCTAACATTATTATTACGTTATGTTATGAGCAATTTTCACAATATTTCACACACAGCAGATTGTCAAACGAGAATCAATAGATTAGATACAGGCTCATACAAGTCTGTGAGGTAATTGCATTATTATTATTACAAAAATATGTAGACCTACTGAAATGAAGCAAGAACTTGCACTACGTGGAATCATTTATCAATAATTAAGCACATAAGTAGGTACTAGGCTTAGTTTTTATGTTGTAAACAAGAACATGTTTCACTAGCTCCCTGTTGTTGCTGAAACCTGTGACATGAATATGGATTGATTAACGTATTCTCGCCACACCTAACCGTGCCTCAAGGCCTTGCTCAACTGTTTGGGAACCAGTGACATAGGGTGTGTGTGCGTCCATGTCACATCACAAACTGCAGTTTACCTCCACCTGTGTTACATGTACCATAGAGAATGGAGTCTGAGCCTCTCCCACTCTTACGGCGAGCCAGTTCTTGCATCCCATTCTCCAAGGACCTCCTACTGCTCTCCCAACTCCCCTTTGTGATGGACTTCACTGTTGTAGGGCCCTTCTGTCTATCACTCTAACACTCCACTTTTATCAACCCTCAAATGAAAGATTGTTTGTGTGTGTTTGTGTGTTGTGGATATGTGTTTGGGAGAGAAAGAGAGAGAGTCTGTGTGTTTGAATACATGTATGTATATGTGTGTGTGTGTGTGTGTGTGTGTGTGTGTGTGTGTGTGTGTGAGAGAGAGAGAGAGAGAGAGTGATAGAGACTCACACATACACACACACATACACACACACACGTGTGCCACTCGATCTCTCTTACACATATGCAGTCACATGTGTATGTGACTGCATATGTGTAACACACACACACAAGAGTGGGACAGTCATTTTAGTTGGCTCACTATTTTGGAATGAAAAGGTCTATTCTGTGTCCTATAGGGCAGCATGGGATCATATCCATATTATTGTGTCCCTTGTCATCGGCCTGGGGCAGAATTTGTGTGTGTGTGAGTGTGTGTGTGTGTGTGTGTGTGTGTGTGTATGTGTAGCTGTGTGGGATTTTGGGTGACAAAAATACACCTCATACCCCACAGAAAAACATCTTTCAACATAGGTTCAATTGAACCTGTCATTGTGTGGAAGAAATGATAGCGCTTCAATCATTAGCATAAGTAGATGCTAATTTACCTTCCAAATATTTGACTCAAAGGTCCTATCCTCACACCAGTTCCAGCAGGTGAAGCGTCTGCCCATGTTTATCCAACATACTGAGGAGATGCACTGACCAGAAGAATATATTCTTCAGCTATGCCCATATAGGTAAAAACAATACATTGTTTTCTTTACTCCTCCCTTCCCCCTTTTTCCATATAACCTTTGTATCTTCTATTGTGCTTTGAAGACTTATAGACTACATCTGATGTGTCTCTTCCCATGATCATGCTTTATTAAACATCAACTCAATGCCTATCCAGAGGGTCAGACAGATCGACTTTTTTAACACATTGTAATATGCATTGTATATTAGACAGGAAAAATGGGACCAAATGTCAAAGGAATCCCCTATGTGTGCCGTATTGAAATAGCTGAAAATACCAAGTTCAACGTGATTTCAAATGTTTTACTATATCATCTAAATATATACAAATATTAAATAAAATATTTTAACTTATACAAAGGGTTAAAGTCAAATATGTACAAATATTGCATTTCTTTCAGTCTGAGACGTCTCAAATAAGAACATAAATGGGCGTAGCTAGTTCTGGCGGGTCACTCTAGTCATGCGCCCCCTATCAGCTGACAGCTGACACGGTCCAATCAAACGCCTGTACGCTGAAAGTCAATTTAAGACCTTCCATCTCAAACACACACTCTGCAAAGTTAAGTGTTCTGACCTGAATGAAGTCCACCACCCAATGGACAATAGACAATGGATTCCACAATCACCTCTCCATCATCTTGTTTTGTAGTTTACAGCTTATACTTGAGAAACAATTATCACCATGTCTTGCAGGAGAATAATATTTAAACTTGTCAAAATGTCAGTTGCCTTTCCTAAAGTTCTACATTATATAACATTAAGTTCAATGAGCCTCTTGAATTATCTTCATGAAGAGCATTTTAACATTCCCACCTCACATTGTACCATAGCACCACCGTATGGCAACAATAGTGTACTGCAATTATTGAGTTGATTATAAGTTGTAAAACAACTGCTACATGGTACGTAAGTAAGTAAGTAAGTAAGAAAGAAAGTAAAGACCTCATTAATACCCAAAGGGGAAATTATGTTGCTACATCAGCAAACTGAGAGAAAAAGAGAGAGAATGAAATATATCAATAAATAAATGAACGAGAAAAAGAAATAAAAAGAAAGATACAAGATATATATAAAATAAAACATGGATATATGCGGGGCTAGAGGGGCAAAGGGATGGAGAGTGTATTGGGGAGGAGGGGGAGTATCAGTGTTGAAGGGGAGTAAGGGGGTCAAGGCTGACTGGTGCTGGCTTCACTGCTGTTGTACAATCTCATGGATATCAAGACAAAGGAACCTGAGCCTGTTGCTGAAACTGCTCTGCCTCCACCTCAGCTCTTCATGTAGAGGATGAGAGTGGGTTTCCAGGTGGCCCGGATCTTCCTCATCCTCCTCTCAGTCACCCCCTCCAGGCTGTGGAGCTCCAGTCCCACCACAGAGCTGGCCTTCCTCACCAGCATGTTGACTGCTTGCATCGTCAGCCCTGATGCCACCTCCCAAGCACAACACCGCGAAGAACAGTGCACTGGTGGCCATCACAGACTGGCAGAATGTCTGTAATAGATGTTACACACTTTGAAATATTTATTTTATAATATATATATATTATATAGATATAAATAAATTAACTACCAGTTCGTAACGCACAGATATAGCTAAGTTATCCCTGTTATATATAAACACGAGGCAGCAGAAGGCGTAATTTATTCCTTCTTACAGTTACAATTTAAAAGGGGGGGGACATATAAATTGTCCCTTAGCTCACGTGTACATGTATGGGAAGAGTTCAATTCAAAACAACTTTTAGAATGAAGCACAAATGTGTGGACGCTTACATTATCCCTTCATCGAAAATATTTGAACGTATCAAGAATCAGCTGAACGTTCTGTCTGAGGGTTCCATTTCCCGTGATGCCTTCGGCCGTTGGCCGTTTCTTTGAAAAATATTGTAAAATATTACCAATTTGACAAAGAATGCGTTTCACATTTCAAAACAAGAAATTGCCGTGCCTCAATGGTCTACTTTCGCCGAATTTTGTAAATCGAGCACCGTCACTGGATTTCTCATCCTTATGTATATATAAATACAAATGAAACCCTATTGAAATAATAGAGCAGGTAGCGCTACTGAACTTACTAGTGCAGGGATGCTTAGGCCACTGTATCTGCAGGTGCTGTGGGATCTGGCAGAAATACACTATTAAGGTGATGTCCAGGTGCCTCGCGAGCATTCGCGGACATTGCGTCAGTAGCTTTACTTAACTTACTAGTGTAGTGACGCTTAGGCCACTGTGTACCTGCAGGTACTGTGGGATCTGGCAAAACTACACCAGTAAGGCGATGTCCACGTGCCTCGCGAGCATTAGCGGACATTGCGTCAGCTCTATTTTTTTTTTTTTTATTATTATTATTTTTTTGATCTTTTACAATGTAGGATTTTTCACCTTCTTGTAGGCCTTACTTTATAGTTCCCTTACGTTGTCATATGGTGAGACATGACAATTAGTGTAGGCCTATATAAAATGGGAATTGGGTATACTTTCCTAAAGTAGCCTTACGGATCCATAAGCTACTATCTGAGTAGCTTACTAAAGCGAGAAAAGACGTGGTGATCCAAGTGAAAATAATGTTAAGTTAATGAACAGCTGCGAACGAGAGAAATCAGCAATGAACTGGTGTGAACTTGTAATTGCTGTACTTTAGAAAAGTATGTTGCACTCCATTACTAACCACAAAATAGTAGTTATGGTCTTTTTTTTCATTTACAACATTTATATAGAACAGATGGGATCCAATTATTTGAATAAAGACAATTATAGGCTACTATAATTTGTTTCTTAGCCAATAGATGTGTACATTTCAATGATGAATTACATCTTGATATATATAAAATACAGAAACACATAACATGTATACATAATTTGGAAGTTACAAGAAAACTATCTTTATTAATGATTCCTACACCATTCCTATTATAATTAAGTCTACTTTATTTAAAAAGCACAGAGTAACCATCAAAGCTAACAAAAAGCATCTATTTCTTAAAGATACTCACTCACACTGATTTAACCTAAAATACAAACTATGAACTCCACTTTGAGTTTCGACAAAGGTGGCCAAAAGAAACGACACATACATAGGCCTAAATGCAACCACAGCACTGACATGGAAAATGTGGTTCAGTAAACAATTCCTTGTTGGTTGGTGAAAATGATCAGATTTACACAATGGGTCTTGTGTACGTTTGAGATAATGCATGGAAATGGTATGTCTTTCCAAAATGGCCACCTAGATCTTTGTGGCTGCGGCAGATCTTTACATATTTGCTAAGGAGCCGTGCTAATATATTCAAGCCGGTGTTTTACATTTCTGAATACCTTATGTCCTTCTAAAGGCATTTAAGGTATAGTCACCCATATAGCATTTACTGCTAACTGGAAGTATCAAAGGTGGTGTTATGTGTGTGTGTAGTGTGGTATAGTGTGGTGTGTGAATTAAAAGTAGCTCTGCAGAGGTTCCCCCAGGATGTTCTCCATCTCCTGGATGACCTTCTGGACCTGGTGTTCCACCTCCTCGGATTCATCTGAACAAGGGGAACATAAATAGTTAGTTCAACCCAAAACCTACAGGCGCTATACACCTAAAGCAACATCATATATACGAAGAGAAAGTAGAAGAATGTGCATGTATATATGTGGGACACTCTTGTGTTGCAGGGGTTAGGTTGAATGTAGTTCAACTTTGACATTTTAATTATTTAATATAATTATTAGTTATTTATTTATTGTTTAAAGTTTTGTAGCAATTGATTTAGGTTAAAACAAATCGAGGTGACGAAATCCCTGAAAAATATCACATGATCTGAAATGTTTTTGGATTAATCATGAAAATAATGTTATGTGTGCACGGTTGGACTTTTACGAATGGTGAGAAATGACATGGGTATTATATGTAGTAGTAGTGATCCTATTGATCTGCCACACATTCAAAAGGTACGTTTTGAATTGACAATTAACTTACAAAATATATACTATTGCACTTTCTCTCTTCCGGCTAAAGAGCAGCTTTGATTTCACAACATAAGAAGTTCGGATCGGAGCTGCGCATGACTTCAGCTAACAATACCGGCACCACATATTAACCTATTCGGCCGGTATCGGACTGGTGCATCGTCTGACCCAAAGTGACTGGGGTGTGCTACGGCTAGCCGCGGGCTAACTTACCCTCCATGAGTTCGGCCAGGAAGGGGATGGTCTTGGGCAGCGGGACCATGTCGTTCTCCCTCAGCTTGCGGGCCAGCTCCATCACCATCAGTAGAGCGGAGAAGCGCACCTGTATATAGGGGGCGGTGTGGAGACCAGGGGGTGAATGGAGGTGACCAACTCGGTGTGCGCGTGTGTAGGGTTCCTACCTTAGACGAGCTGTGCCGGGGTCTCGAGCAGGACCTGGTTGTTGAGGGTCTTCCACTGCAGGGTGCAGTGGAAGGGTGTCCTCCAACTGAAGAACAACGTTTATGATCACCATGACAACCTTTATAGGTTTATTGCTTTAGAAAGGGTAACTGGAGCCATGTCTGTGCACCTACCACGGTTGAGTACAATATTATTATTTTTTATTATTTTAAACATTATGGTATAAAATGTATATTTCTGTTAGAGAGCAAGAGTTTTTACCTAGAGGAATTACAGCTCTCCCCCATCCATCCCATAACCTATTCTCAAAATGAATGTGAGACCTGCTTTGCTCAAAAGGCATCACAGAATTCACCGGGAATTCAGCCCACATTTCTTCTTCACTCTTGCTTCACTTTACTTAACTGTTATGTGTCACCTTTCAAAAGAGTGCAGATACGGTACCAAAACATTGTACGGCCTGCCAATCGGGTTTCTTAAAGAGTTCAGCAAGCTTTACCTATATATCCTACATCCTATACTTTTGCTTTACCTATAAACCCCACGTTTGGTAGAATTTATTCTGACTTTGATCATGCGTCTTCAAGCTGTGATGCTCGGACCCACCTGATCCACCAGGGGCCCCATGAGGGCCTCTGCGTGGTGGTGCATGTCGTACATGAAGATCTTGAACATGCAGTCCAGCACGTGGTGCAGCAGCACAGCGCCTCGTCTGGTCGGAGGGAGCGTTAGCAACCACGTTATTTAGAAGGTCATTTTGGACCCAAACATTCACTGAATCTGTTACCTGCCTAAACTCTTTAAAACTTGTCTGGTTTATTTAGCAAATTAACAAATTAGGATAAATGAAATGTGCTGAATGCAAATATGAGCCTCATGCAAAGTGGAGGTTGTCGATCAAAAGCTCAAATCTCATTGTTAGCGATTCTATAAACAGGGGTGAGCAATCTGTCACACACCTCAGAAATAAATCAAATTTATTTATTTTCAGCAATAAACTATAACTCAGCATTTGTTTGTTGCAAGTGTGGGTGTGGCAAAAAAACAGCCAAAGTAAAATGGTCTAGTCAGCACATTCTGTCTTCTGATCCCATGACCATTAAAAGTGGTGAAACCAAGCTTGGAGACGGGACCCACCTGTCTTGGCGATGTTGGTCTGCTGGAGGAGATCGGAGAAGGGCTTGACGAGGTTCCCGGCGAACAGCACGAACAGACCCTTGAGGCGGTCTGCGATGCGGTCGGCCAGCCGGTAGAAGGTCAGCAACCTCTGCTTTCCCTCCGTCTCCGTCTTGCTCCTGTCAAACAGCTGGAGGATAAGCCAGAGAACAACAGGTTTTAGAAGGGTTGGAGATGTCGGAACACTTGACCTGGGTAAAACATCTGGTGACATTTTAATCTGAAATAGAACCGTCGAAATGACAGTTGACTGCTTTAATCGAGAAAGAATCGTATACTCCAAAACAGCCCTTTAATCTAGAAAAAATACCATAAAAAAATCCTGTTGAATTTGGGTTTCATCTAGAAAGAATCGTACGCAGAACGATCCAAAATGAAGCAGTCTAGAAATATTACAATCTACGATGACAGTAGATCACTTTACGAAAGGAAAGGAGATAATGCCGTCCCACAATTCCTTCTCTTCTGTCCTCCTCCTGACACTGTAATGATGCAGACATTTGACCCATTGCAGATTCTGCAGCGCTACACCTGCATGGCTTCTCATCCACCTCCATGTGTTTCAACTGGTGAGCAACCCCAGTGTGAACCATTCATATCAGTACATATAGACATCTGAATCCATTGGCAAGCTTACCTATCCTTAAATTGCAGAATTGATGTGCAGTGAAATGCATTGTAAATAAATGTTACACTCAGACTACAGGCCTGCATTTAGCGACTTTATATAAGGTGCTGCAAAAAAGTTTATGAATGGGTAGTGACGTTTTAATTGATATATGTATAGTTAATCAACAAATTGTAAAACAAGATTTACAAATATCAACAAAATCATTTATAAAACGAGTGGAATCCTCCACTGCATCTATATTTATGAATAATTTAATCATTGTGAATTATAAACAAATCACTCAAATAATCAGTAAACATGACATATATATTTACTAGTAGTATAAGCCCAATTCTTTATTGCTTATAAATTACTAATAAATTAGTTTTCTTCAGTGAAATAAAAATCAGACTGGTTAAAATCATTTACAGTTAAATGTTGGTATGACACTGTCGAAATGCACAGAAATAAAGTTGATTCAATAAAAATAATTTAATTAAACATTCAAACATTGGGGGCTTTGATTTGATAAAAATCTGAGCATTCAGTGAAATAACATATAATAATAATTTAACAATACATTCCCTTAAGTACATATATGAAGTGCAGTTTATGTACATTTCAGTCAGAATTTAAAATGATACTTAATTAATTGAATCATTATTATGCAATAACGTTTTAAATAACTTATTAAAATCGGTGAGCACATGCTGGCAACCATTTGGATGCAATTGAATGACATAAACAAATAATGCATGTCTCAAAGAATAAACAGCTGGCCATTAATAACTGCAGTTGACAGACTAGTCCATGTCATGTTCTGCAAAGTAGGAATTGAATTCGCGGGTCCTGATAACTGCTGTCTCTGGTAGGTCAGGTGTGTATAGCTAAGGGTTGGTAGATGGCCGCACATATTCTTCCATGATTGCAGCGAGTATATGGCACAGCTCCTTGGCCTGAGGTGGGAGATAATGAGCGAGAGAGGGTGAATAAGAGAGCAGGTATACACAAAGAGGCTGGGCTGTATTTTAACATTATTGGCTGCCCAGTGTATGTGCTAAAACCTGCTTAGGTTTGAGTTTTAATCTCTGTTAAAAAATCATACGGTACATAATTGTAAGGTGTTTTATTATTTAATGTCCAGTGTCTTTATGTATATTTTGTATATCATGGTATGATTAATACCTGTTATGTTAGACGGTAGTATTACCTGCTTCAGGTGAATGGTGATTTTCTCGGGCTGCCCCCCTGGGTTGACGTAGTTTATCTCCACCGCTGGGACTTTCTCAAGCTTTTTCGGGCGGAGCGTTCGCATGGACTGCACCTCTGCCAGTGCAATGGCGAAGGTCCGCATCTGGCACAGAGATATGCATAAACACTGAATGCACACATTTAGCACTGATGTGAAACCACCAGATAGGGACAGTGGCCCCTATGGTAGAACAACCCGATAGAACAGGGTTTCTTAAACTACGGGTCGCGGTCCATCCGGGGGCGGGTCGTACAGAAAACTCTGAGCACATCGGAATGGGCGATATTGTGTATTTGGTGGGGTCCCACGGACACAAAGAAATGGTATTTAGGGTCCCGAGATGAAAAGGTTGAAGAACCGTTGCAGTAGGAGACAGTGGATGAATACCGTACCTGTGTTTTGGTGTGCAGGAACGCCACTTCCTCCTTGTTGATGACCACTAGGCAGGGGGAGGGGCAGCTGCGATGGCTGGCCTTCACAGCCCGGAAGGAGTTGGAGCCAAACAGGGGCATGTTGCTCAGTAGAACTGCAGTTTAGGATATGACATGATGTATTATTTAGGACCTTTTTTACGCATCTCGAGAAAATGTTGTTGACTCAATTATTGCTTGAAATATCCGGACAAATAATTGTCTGGATGAATCGACTATGAACATAATCTTTAGTTGCAGCCCTAGACAAATCCCACACCAAGGAATCGCATCTTGGCCCCATTAGGAGCAAGCGTTGCCACGGCAGGCATCTGGTTCAGGGAGAGAGAATGGATCTCCTTGAGGTTGCTGGTGATGAAGTCGTGTTTGGGGAGGTGCACTTTCAGCTCTTGCCTTAAGAGAGAGAGCGAGGGAGAGAGAGAGAGAGGTGGGTGAGGGAGGCAGACATAGAAGATGACCTCTCTGCACATTATTGCACCGTGCATCCCCCACCCCTAGATGTGTATAGGGTATGTACATTTTGAAGTCGAATCACAATGACCGCCTCCATTTTGGAATTATAGGAACATAGGAAGGTAATTGGTAGTTAAGGTGTTTTAGTCATTGTTTAGTAATTAATCGTGAAATTATTTCTCATTATGGGATGACATTATTGTGTTTGAAACTGCCACAGAGTTTCTCAATGCGAGATATGGCAAAACAAAGTTTTGATTAGCCTAGGTTACGGTATATTTATGTTTATTTTGGATCTCACCTTACGACAACTCTCTCGAGTCATCACAAAATGGCAGAGTATCGCCAACAAAAACTCCCATGATGCATTCTGATGTACAAGCCCTATTGCAGTAAAGACCAGGCTGGTTCCTTACTGTGAAGGCAGGCTGGTGAGTCCCTGCACCGTGCACTGCAGGGCAGACAGCTCTGCCAGCAGCTCGACCAATGAGGCGTTGTCATAGGGCAGCAGCAAACTGCCGTCCAGGAAGTCCCCTAGTACCTAGACACACACACGCACGTATGCTCTTATTGTATATATATCGTTTTGATGTATTAACATTTCATTTAATTTGCAATTTTTCATTTGCACTGTTTTAGAGAGCACGGAAATCAAGCATTTTATTACCAATAACTTGTGACATAAACTTCAACACACACACACACTAGTTTGAATGTAGCACACATCACTCCTTCATTCCCACTGCAATCAATATCATCAACACAACATGACTTTACATTCTGCACACTTGCCCTTAAACCACAAACCACTGTTAGGTTGTCTGTTGTTAAGTTGTTGTCTAAAGACGATTTTACCTAAAGCCTGCAGATGGACCGTAAAGCGACGTGAATGTTACCTGCTGGTAGTGGAATTCCACATACAGGTCATTGTTGAAAGACATTGGGGTTTCCCAGAGGACGCGCCGTAGCGAGAGAAAGACGGAGCTGTCGTCCAACAGGAAGTCAAACAGGTACTCTGCTGGGTTGATGGCTCGCAGCACACCTCCTGATAGATGTACAGGAAGAAGAAGAAGAGCGAGGCAGAGTCAGGGTACGTGTGAGAGACACACAATATACTGTTGTTCCGTTGGTTTGTTTAAGGGTTTGGGTTGGGTTTGAGGGTTAGGTTTTAACCACTACATTACATTTATTTGGCTGACGTAACCTAAGCATTTATTACCATCTAAACCTTTACCTAATCCTTGTAACCAAAAACGAAACGGAATCACTCAAAATACCCTACCAGGTCTCTTTGTCTGTTTTCCGTAACTATTTTAGGCCACAAGCTTTCTGCATGATTTGTTATTAGTGGTTTGTAGCTGTTACGGTTTTCCTTCATCTTAATTTGTTATTGTCCCCTTAGGAGCCATAGAAGCAAAAACCAAACCCTAAAACCTAACCCTTATGGGAAATCCTAACCCTAGAAGCAAAAGCTAAAACCCAAACCATTGGAACCCTAACCCTTATACAAACCCTAGAACTGAAAACCAAACCCTTAAACCCAACTAAATTGGGCTAGTTTTTTACTTGAAACTTTACCATTGACGCGGTTAACATGGACAGCAAACTCTCGGTGCTCGGATGGATGCACCATCGCCAGCTCCCTGCAGAACCCCGCCACCACCTCCTCCACCACCTGGAGGGG
>OOFG01106164.1:0-11624 GCA_900323295.1 Molva molva | reverse complement strand
TGCTGACTGAATCATCTTCACACACACACATACGTGATGTATCAGCCATGACACTTCAGCTTCCAAGAATTTCTCCAGTGTCTCTTTCTGTCACTGGAACTCTGCGCATTGAAGCAGGATGTGTGCGTGTGTTCAGTGTTTACCCGGAAGCTCAGTGGCTGGCATGTGTCTTCAGCTGACTGCGTACATGTTGGGATTAGCATAATGCCCCCCCGTGTGAGGACACATGCAACATTGTCCTCGTGAGTACCTTATAAAAGGGCCTGGGGGTGTCTGTCTGTCTGTCTGTCTGTCTGTCTGACTGTATGCAGTAGTTACTTATAGAATAACCCATTCACTTGGTAGTGCAACTTATACACAATGCATACAACATGAGGACATAAAGAGAATGTATTGATTTCACAGTCAGAATTCGCCATTATATCTCCTTAATCATTGTACATTTTAGATACATCAGGCTTTTATAGATACTTCACAAAGCATAAATTAATTAATAAAAATTCACATACAAACATTTAAAAGCATACAAATTAAGAGGCAGATAGAGGGACAGAGAGGTGAGTTGAGTTAGATGGTTAAAACAATTTTGTGTTTTGAGTGATCTCCAAATCTCTGAAATCTCCAAAGGTCTGTATTAAATGATCATGTCATTATATCCATACTTCTGTTGTATCCAGTTATGCAGCAACAGACTTGTCACTGAGGTGGTTCTACTTCCTGTACTTGCTGTTGCCATCAAACTCTTAACTCCTCTGGGTGTTAATTCCTTGATCAGGTTTTCAATGGATCTTAGCCTAGATCTGAAGTTTGACAGTTCAAAGGCCAAGACCATTTTGATGGATGCATGGGTGGATTGAAGGATTTACGCCACCAGGTAAGCATCTGTCGTTAGCCTGCTAGGCTAAAAACACAAGTTGTGGTATAAATAGATGTCTGACCCTCGCAGTCATAAGTCCAATACATAGGTGGTAATCAAAGTCCCTAAACAATTCACGAGTTTAAACACTCATCACTTGTTAATACATGCACCTGCTCGTAAAGTATTATTTGCGCTTGGTAGATCTTCTCAGCAGTTCAGTCAAAGAAGCAGATTGTGTACTGGAAAAGTGTGGGTACCCCTTCTACAGGCCTGCTGTCCGTTCCAAGTCGTTTTCTATGTTGTTTCATTAAAGGAATGTTTTCTTTTTAAGTCATAAGTCTACAAATATATTGTTAGTAAAAAGGCTTTCTCTGTAAATGTCTTTGACACCCTGTCAGACTGATTCATTTAAAGGCAGGAATTCCATGATGTCCTATTTCTTTTGCAAAATACACTTCAGCAGCCCACAAATGTTCTCTGGCAGAAATAGTGAGTACACAAAAACAAGTGCATTGATCCCATGTCCACAAGGTGAACTGTGTGTGCACATTGTGGAGTGACCAGGCTGCCAAGGCTCTCAGCAGTGGCTGGGGAGATACTTCAGCACCGAGGACAGCGACAGAAGCTGGGTGTAGGTCATTAAGGATCCCTTTTAATCTGCATGGCTGCTGCAGGTTTGGCTATCAGCCTCACCTGCAAGCACTCCCTAATCAAGCCTCAGCCTACATAAACAGACAGCCTCACCTGCAAGCACTCCCTAAGCAATCCTCACCCTACATAAACAGACAACCTTACCTGCAACCACTCCCAAATCCCTTGAAGAACACTTGTTAAAAGGACCATGCTGTTGACCATGCTCTCCCCCTGCTGTTACCAGTCTTCGATTGTGTGTCCCAAGGCCCAGAGAGACCAATAGGAGAGATCGCCCCGATCTAGGAATAACTTTAGTTTGTATTGTCCTCAACCCCCAAACTCCTCTTTTATTTAAAGGGGTGATATGCCACCAGGTGTGAGTGTGATTAGCCATTACAAGCCGTTTGAAAATCGACCTTTTCCTGTGTCACAAGTGGGAGTGTCCACCTAGATGTATGCTGGATAGATCAGTCGACCAGCCTACCCAGTGGACTGTAGCAAATGTTGCTTATCTATCCATCATACATCTAGGTGGACACTCCCGCATGGGATGTCACTAAATCACAGGAAAAGGCAGATTTTCAAATGGCTTGTAATGGCTAATCACACTCACACATGGTGGCATAATATAACCCCTTTAATAAAACTCCTTTGTTAACCATTTCATTGGTGTGAAGAGTGTATTTTTAAGGTTAAGTGTGACCTCACACTTAGATCAAAACTGTCATAGCGCGTGTGTGAGAGTGAAAGAGATGGAGAGGAAGAGAAAGTTTGAAAATGTATGTGTATCTGAGTATACTTCAAAAGTACTTTACTTTATTTTATATTGCGACTATCTCACAAAAGGACGCTATGACAGAAAATGACAGACGTAGTAACGGATGAAATACGTTATTGGGTACAAGAATGAGACTTGCTTGGTTAGGCTTATATCAGTGACAAGACAACCAGCCATGTAGGAGGATTTTCATGCAGATAAAAATGTTTTGCAAAGCTATTACATGATATTCTCTGAAGCAGCAGGAATAAACCTTTATTTATCCCTACTATTTGCACCTTTTGTCAGCTTGCAGTGGCATTCTCAAAAAAGGATAGGTAAAAAACATAGACATCCAGGTAAACTATGTGTCAACATTTTGACAGTTGAAGCTGCTATAAACTACTCCCTGCTTATTTTGGAAACAAAAACACAAGAATCATCCATACAAGTGGGTCATGCTATGGATTGTCACTGCAATGTATACACGGTTAACTATGATACCATCAGGTATATAAGGACACATATATATATATATATTGTTACATGGCATTTATTTGATCAGTGGAAATTTATATAAAGACTTCCAACAAAACGGGTACGCCATAATACATTAAAGTATGTGAGACCAAAATAACAATAGGAAAGTGTAGGTGTGTGTAAAGGCTTTGAACGCTGAATAGCTATTGAAAAAATTGTCTTACAGCTCTCTGAACATGTATAGTGCTTCAAAAGTGCTACATCAAAATCTGCAGTCTGTGAATGGGATTGTGACGTGATCCTTAGGTATATTGTTTACTCCTCTAACTATGGTGCAAAATAAGGAACAAGAGAAATGAATGAATTAATAACTGCACTTTAATGTGTGCAAAAACAAATGTTGTGCATGTGAAGCTTAAAGCTTGAGTCAAAAAATGCATGTCAAATCATGAACATATGTCATTGCATGTTAAGTCGTTCTCAAAGTCATTCATTGGCCCAGGGATGTACAAAACTATGAAAGATCATACACGCACATTAGAGCATAATTAAAGTAAATTTAATCAGAGTTGTATATGTGGATTTTATTACCCTCAAAAGAACACATTTTAAATGTGAGTGGATGTGTATCTGTGTGCACTGCGTATACTGTATAAATGGATGTGTATGTGTGTGCACTGCGTATACTGTGTGAATGGATGTGTATGTGTGTGTACTGTGTAAACTGTATTATGGTTGTGTTTGTGTGTCTCTGCATACTGTACGTCAATGACTGCAGAATGTGTGATATTGCACAGAAACCTTTGAGCTTTGTGTTGTGATACATCAGGGACCTTTACAACTTCTCCGGGTGCTTGTCAGAAACCATGAAGTCGGCTCTAAAGTGAAGTCCTAGCAGCAGTTGCTAGACGGCGCTACGCTGTGCACCTGCATTGCTGTCCGCTGGTCAGCAGCCATCACCTTCTGTACATGTCTCTCCTCTGACAGCTGCAGCCTCTGGTCTCCTAGCAACGGTCGCTATGGAATACTGTATGAACTGCTGAACTTAACACAATGTAACTGGGAACACTTTACAATAAGGGTACATTAATTATGGATTAATAAACATTAGTTAATGCAGTTATAAGCATTAACTCACAGTTTATTAACAGTTAACTAATGGTATATTACGGCATTAACTAATGTTAATTTTTGTTTAATGAATGTACCCTTATTGTTAAGTGATACCACGTGACTATCAGTAGCTATAAAATGTTTTGGAATGAATTTAATATATACAGTAGATATGTACTTCCTTGTTGCTTCCAATGCGATAATTCACAAAGTCTGGTATGTGTATGTGTGTGTGTGTGTTTCATTATTTGAGCAGATGTAATGTGTACTGTGAGATGTTCAATTTAATTCATCACTGAACATACTACAGTACAGACACCCACACACACACAAAAGCACAATAATCACGCTTTGGGGCTTAACTCGTTGAATCTCAGCCTAACTCCTACCTTATTGAACTCTTCTATAAAACATGAATCAATAGTGTGTGTGTGTGTGTGTGAACAAACAGTAGGAGGAGTATGTTCTTCATTTTTAGAATGATTTATAGCATGCCATATTCCACTCATTGTCCCCCAGTGTACTTCTCTCTAGATCTGAATGTATTGCCAACAACAGAGCCGATAAGATTGACTCAAAGGCTATTTATAGAAAGGTGAGAGATGTGAACAAGAACAATGAGGTTTGAGAGGAGGAAGATGGAGAGAAGTTCTTCCAGAGGGCCTGGCATCAGCAGACAATAAATAATGGAACAACAGAGTCACCCTTAACAGTGACTTCATGGGAAGGTTTAAGTGGAAACATTGCACCGCCTCCTGCCACATAGCGTCATCCGCTTCGCAAGACATTATTTAACATAATGGGCAAAGATGGGAGATTATTTATAAGATACCAGCGAAGAAGAAGAAAGAAGAAAATAAGAAAACAGTCCAAGTCACACACTTCATAAATCACATCATTCATTTACAACTCTGACATTAGGATACAATGTACCCCAAATCATGAACCCTGCATCAGTGGCACACTGCCACTGGAGAGCTAGTTGTACCATACCCTTGCTAACATGTTGTCTGACAACTCCCATCCACTAGAACTGAAGTAACAAGCTCATGTGCTCATAGGTCAACATAGTGCTTTCCGTTCGACCAATTAGCATTTTTTCAATCACTTGGTGTCTTGTTCTGGGTCCAAATGAACGTGTCGCTCACGCCACGATGGCAATTGAATTAACCAATGGAGCTCAAAACCTTGACAAGTTGGATTGACAATGCCTTGCACACATTGGGTCCAAATAATGTGAATGTGGTTAAGCGATGACTTAAACAGAAGCTTGAATATTCACTAGCAATCAGCTAGCCGATTATATTATGCAAAGTTCCCGGCGGAGCTGTCACTGTTAGAGGCGTCTGGCACTAAAAAGGTGAGGTGATATGTCAGACTATACTGGAGACCACACATCATAGAGAACCATCTCTATCCACACTGGCTTCTCCCCAACCTAAAGCATTTCACAGTAATAACAATTATGTACTTTTGCTGTATCTGTGTTAATCTTCTATGTTAATCTTCTGATGTTTAGTTTTACTACTGTTTACAAGTATGCGTAATGTGTTAAGATTTATTACCGTTGACAAGTAAGTACAGGTGTTTGAAAAACATTTGTTCGTCACTGAAGAAAGTATTCCGATTTGGTCCCACGGCCATTAAACACGGTTCCCTGAGACAAATAGTTGGGATGTTTAAAGAGGTACGGTCTACCAACTGTACAGGTACAGTGTGGGGAAACTTTGAAGTTCCCCACCATTCATCGACAATGGGGATTTAGATGTAATGTTCTTTTTGTTTCAGTAATGTGTTTGCAGTAAACAGGGAAGGCGATGGCACCCAACGTAAATGCTCTAGACATAAACAGGTCCTTGAACCGTCTGTGATTCCATAATGCACAGTTGCTTACTTTTTATTATGTTTTGTTGTCATTGTGGCGCATGTTTTTATAGGCTTTGACTTGCTACGAGGAACACAGCAGCTGCTATCGGCTTGTGGCAGGCCTACCGCGTGATGAAGGCATAATCTTGAAACCTCTTCACGCATACTCAAATTGCTTTTCACTTACCCCAGGCCATGCAGCTAAACTCTGCTAGGAGTCTACATTGCAGAATGCTCAAGGTGTTGGATAAAGCTGTACTGTAGCTGGCACATTCCTCACTGGCTAACTGCCATTCTAGAGGTTACCTTCAGCACCATAGTAGTTTGACCCGGTTGAATGTGAAAATGCCAGTTCAAGAACACAATTCTACCCTGAAAACATGGTGCACAGCTTCATATTCTTGGATTAAATGTTCTATTTAATGAAAGCTTTGGATTTGTTCACTTTTCTTAAGCCATAGAATGAAGAAGGCAATATATTTATCCTTGGAATCTCCATTTCACAAAACTATTGATTTCTGTTAGATAAAGTATTCTTTCACTTAACACCATGAATTTATCACATCACTGGTTTTCAGTCTAATGAAACATTTATGACACCCACTTTACCTTTGTCTCTTTAATTTATCTTCCTTTTATTTCTTGTGTGTTTGTGTGTGCGCACACACATGCTGCAAGTAACCTTTGAAGGGATATGCCGAGAAATCTGTGAATTACCGATTGCCTGTTTTACCCAGATTTGGACCAAATTCATCATTGTGCATCCAGAAGGGGAGTTTACTGGATTAGCTTTTGCTTTCCGTTAGCCACTTCCATTGACTTGAGTTACAGTAGCCTAGCTCCTGTCCATGTGAGGGGAAACACTTTTAATTACTTAACAAAGATTTGCAATGTGTTGGAAATAGTTGCTTATTCAAAACGGTTGCCAGCAACCACACAACAAGAATTTAGTATGTCTACAAACACACAGATAATTCGGCACTATTTTTGCCGGTGTAATTAAATTAATTAAAAGTGTATACTGTAAATCTGCAAGTCAATGGATGCGTCTAACAGATAGCAAATGCTAACCCAGCAAACTCCACTTCCGGTCTAAGGTTGTGAATGGTTTCTGTTTCTATTTTGTTTCTAGAACAAATTCTTTATTGGGCACAATGCTATTAACGCTCTCAAAATTGACCAAAAGACAAAAATTATATAAATCAAATAAAGAAAGAGGAATGATGTGATGTGAATAGACTGGGACAGAGGTGACAGAGGGAGAATATGATGGAGTGAAGGTGATTTAATTTACATTCAATGCAAATACGTTCAGTCGAGTGTTTTACTGCCACTGTAAAACACAATTTCAAACAATTTAACATCTGAACAGCTACAAGTAAGCTCGCACACGCACGGATGCCCAAACCTGCACCCGGGCGTGAGTGGAGTTAATCTCCAGTCCCATAATACCTGTGTCCAATATTAATACGGCCACACACACACGCACACACACACACACGTAGGAACCTCCTCTTGATTACAATGGGATTGCAGCTGGGGTGGGTATCTCCTTGTAACTATATCTGAACTGGGCTATTAGTCACACACGGGTGCTTGTTAATAACCATCCCCCAACCCCAAATAACTGTCTGCCTCTCATTATTTCTGTCATTGGAAATATTCTTTACTTCCTTGCTTTTATTGGCTCACTCCCACTCCCTAATCCCTCTATTATGAACACTATATAGTACACTATTTGGAGAACAAGCGTAGGGGGAATTTGAGAACTAATTATGTGCCGGAAAATCGGCGTGATGTGTATTGGTCGCTTAAAGAAGCCAACACGTGTTAGATGTCACCCTATTACAGCTCATTATCATGAAGAACCACCTGCATGTGCTGGACCATCTCTAGTGGATGGATCCGATGACACTGAAAACCGCTATGCATCATGTGATGAATTGGGGAAATAATTCTGCATTAGTTGTACACTTCTTTTACTGTGCATTATGGGTTTAAAGTAGTGCACTTTATAGGGAACCAGGTCGAAGTGGACTGACTCAAACACAGCGACAGTCAAGACACTTTTATCCAAATCGGCTTCGAGTGAAATCAAATAAAGGTCATTATGGAGAAGGGTAGTCCATTGACATTGGGGATATAACCCAGTTTTGGGTTCTATCCTGCCTCCTTCTTCCTATTGGGTTTGTTTGTTTATTGCTCCCTTTCCCTCCTTCAGTAGAGAGTAAGAGCCCTCTCTTTTGTCGTATTTTTGTTGCCACATTTCCCTTCCCAAGGGATCCATGCATGCTGTACATGGGAGCAGGGGGGTATTCATACACAGAGAGCTGCAATTAAAAGGGAGATCTCTGACCCTGACCTGGTTCCTCATTTCACAAGCTCTCTGTCTTTCCCCGGACAGCCTTAGGAAGCGCATGCATCGTTCTGGAACCCAGGGGAACGGAGAAGCAGGCTCATATAGACATATATGAGCCTGCTCGTATATGTACTTGCCTTTATAGCCGATGTTTGTACAAATCTTCAAATGGGCTTGGTATACGCAAAGCCATGATTATCATCAACATAATCCACCGGTCTCTCGTGCACTCACCTAAAGCCTGTTGACATGCATGGCTGAGTGTAAACACCAAAACAATGGACATGGACCTGCTCTGAATCGTAATAGGAAGATGTGAAAATGAAGAAAATATAATAGCTGTAATAAGTTGCGAATCTCTATATCAATTCTGAGGGAAATGCTCACTCATGTTGGCTTCAACATATTGGTTTGCTACTTGGTGTGTTAGCATTTGAAAGCATTTGTGATTACCAGAAAACCAGAATGCTTTCAAATAAGACCGGTAATACCAATTATGAAGGGTATTTTCATAATCAGACATTCAAAAAATCAAAGTCAAACATTTTTTTTTATGTGACAAGCCTAGAAGCCTCTTTGAAATATACCTTCTTCTTTAAAGTGAGAAAAGTAAAAAAATTTAAAAAAGCATGATAATCACGATTTCAATGAGGAAATTGTGCCTGATACACCAGGAGGCATTCATCAGCCATTTATCTGTAATATTTGCACATATAGACGCAATATCCAATATACTACACATACACTCAATGCCAGAGCAAAGGCAATGTGGCATTCTTTTTTTTCCTGCAATAAAAATGTTTCCGAAAAAATATTCAGAATTCTGTATCTATTACAAGACCGTAACTGTAGACATGCAAGACGAAATATACAATTTACATTTAGCATCACTAATAATAGACATTTGAGGCTCTCTCGATATCAACATTTTCTAATGCTTTAGATGCTGGCTCAAGGCGCCATGGTGACTTAAGTGATTGAGAGGCTGGGGTCATGATCTATTGACAAGCAGCTGTTTGATTGATACGTTAAATCACTCTGTCAGATCAAGACGATTTCAGCTGACATCTTGCTTTGTCCAAACACTTTATTGGATTTAGAAGGCTGATTTGTGTATGGAAATGACTGCATGGGTCAATTTAGCAAAAACAAAGTAATACAAATGTATTGAATGTCTATTTGATTGAGGGCAACACGGGTTGCTTTGTTCTCCATGTGCTGAGTGTATGTTACAGAGTTAATTGACTCACATTGGCTTTCAGATTTGTCTTTGTTTAGCGTTCTGTTTATCTTTTTGAACTTCCTTGTTGTTTCCCAGCTGAGATTATACGTTAACCCTTTCTTTCAGTACAATAATGTATTATTGATGCAGCTGCCTTGCAAACCAGTGTCTATCTGTTTATGTACGTTTTTGCTTGGGTATTGCTACACTATTGTTACAGAACTTAAAGCTTTTTTACATTCAGTCAGTTTATGCAAGAGTTTGACTGTGTGCAAGTTCATGGTGTGTGTGCAAGAGGGAGGTCCTATTTCTCTTCTGCTGTTAAAATACGTTGTGGCGTGAGGGGGGCGTGGCTTGGCGTCGGCTGCAGACAGGGGAGCGGAGCGGCTCAACCGGGGGAACAGACGCAGCTGTAGGAGGTGAGCATAATGAACAAACAGGATATAAATACTGACCTGTTGTTGTGTTCTCTCTCTTACAGTGAGGTTCGGGTCCAGCTTCGCGGTCGGAGAGTATCGCTCGCGGAGTTCCTTGACTGTAAAATTAACGTTGTGTGTGATATTGATGCTTGTGTGTGTAACCCCAGCTCGGTCCGTGGAGGTTGGGCACTCGGTGTCCCCTCCACCGCTAAATAAAGACGGTTACGCAAACTCTGCTGTTTCAGTTCTTCTCGAACCCTCCGGAGTAGTAACCGACATTGCTACATACATATACAGCTGAAATGTTTACCCTTATTTTTTGACGTAGTCCCAAATGGCTGACTACTCCCATATGCTGTTGAACCTATATACGTAAGAGATAATGACAGGCTGTTGATGAAACGTAATTTTTAATCCTTTGGGGTATCGTTGTTATGGGCTAGGTATGACTCGGAGAGTGGTAAATGTTCAACACGTGGTTTATTCAGAGACACAAGGTAAACGAGCTTGCACTCTGGAGGTGGTTCATGAAGCATCTCTCGAATACAGGTAAATGTTCAGTTTATATTGGTAATGGGCGGAAGGTAAATAAGCCACGCCTACGGGTTCTAATTTACCCAGGTAAACCTTCGGTCTGTCTTGGCCTGGGCGGAATGGCAAAGAGGCCATGCTTGTAGGGTCTAACTTATCTCAAACCCATAAAGCTGTATATGGTGTTGTGTTGACCACTCTATGTATAGAAGAAGAAGCTATTCAGGACTGGTGTTAGCACTACAAATATGGGGTCCAATGAGGTACTGATATTAGCTTGAATCATGTGGTCTAAATAAAGCATAGAATTAATTAATTTACGTCACTGTACATTATCGCTTATTACATGGCTACTTACTAAAGAAATCAATAATTTGACACAAAATATAAACAAACAATTCATTTATTGATTTATTGGCTGCCACCAAAAAATATAGTCTGTTAGATTCTACAGTTGGAAATAGCTTTCATAGCAATGGTGTGTTATTCATAGTAGCAGTCTGTTATACATAAATAACAGACCTCTGATTGCAGTGATTGACCAATCAGAATCGAGTATTAATCAAAGACTTGTATTAAAGATAAATAAAGATGTGCCGCATAGATTGACCCATTTATTGTGTTTGCATACTAAAAAAATATACTCATTTAGGTAAGAGTCAAACAAAGGTCTCTCACTGTCTTGGGTCAGAGGTTAATGGGCCACTGTGTACCATTGTTAGCTGTTTATGTTGATTCGACAAGCGTCAGATTGTAATACATTTCTCAATGTTTCTTCCCTGTAAGCATAGGCTACACAACTGAGGAGAGACCATACTCAGCGCTTTGCAGTGTGACTGGCCTATGTCTCCGATGGATGATAGTGTTCTATGTGCTTTATAAATAAATGAATACATTTGATATACATGCTTGCAGGTCTTGGGTAGAGCCAGTGTTTAGTTTGCTCTCCTCCAACCTCTATCCACAGCACCAACACATTGTTTTCATTGCTTGGCCATGCTCTTTTTTGTTTCCACACTAAACTTTCATCTCTCCTTGAGCATTCTGTTAATTAGTCTTGTATTCCCTGTCCCCTTATTTGTCAAAAGCTTGGCAGTGAATTCTTGCTATTAGGGCAGATTCACTAGATAAACAGGCAGATATGCCATGCATATATTGTTGTATTTTCATTATGTTTGATTATTGGTCATTTTTTCAGGTTGGCATTGTTTGCATTGTTCCAATATTAACATATACACATTCATAACAAATTATTGGAGATAATGAATCTTCTGATGCTACTGGATCTGAAGGTACACACAGCTGCAGTAAGCCAGTGAAACGTGAATGTGTCATTAAACAGCAGGCATGTTTCTGTGGCTTCCTGATCTGAGTCTGCCACATGG
>OOFG01106162.1:0-13196 GCA_900323295.1 Molva molva | reverse complement strand
CAAAATCAGAAAAATACATGATAACAATACATCAAAAAAAACATAATTACAAGAGTAAAAAATAAAATATATATCAATATAATATATCACACTAAAAACATACGCAGCAGTAGCAGAAAGAGGGCGAGAGATGTGAGGAGGGTTAGACATTAAATGCAAGTATTTAAATATGACAAAAGTCTAAGGAATCAATTGACATGTACAATTGACTTGTGTTTGACTTCTTTACCTGTTTCTGTTAGCACAGTGCAGATAAACCCGCACTTTCTTCCTCTGGTTTTGGAGGCCAGCAACAGGAAGTGTGTTAACCATCAAAACCTCAGGTCCAACAACTCTTTTGTAGAGAAGTGACAGCCAATAATCCTGGAGAGCAGACACAAATAATGATTTTAATATTGGAATAACACACACTTTTAGAAATAGGCTTCTTTTGCATTACACCAATGATTCGACTTTTAAGATTTGTTCTGATTTGTTTCCAGTGTCCGCTGCAGGTTTCTGCTAAAAGACTAACATATAAAATTAAAGGATTAGAACAAAAGACTTCAGAGAGAACAGAACAGAACATGGACTCTACTTACAGGAAGGGGATCCAGGTTGTCGTCGACCAGGTGGTACGTTCCAGAACCGATTAACACCTGTCTGATGACAACGTCCAGGCCCATCTTAGCAGCAAGTCCCAACTTATCCAGCCACCTGCATGCATAGATGATTTAATATATAGTGTTATATACAAACACACACACGCACGCACACACCATATACAATCTATAAAACCATGCTCACTTTTATTTCTGCTTATTTAATATTAAATGTTAATTTTTTCAGTTTAAGATCAATACAATTAATGTATGTCCATTTTATTATGCCATTTAAATGCTGTTTGAAAGTTTGGGGAAAATCCTTTCAGTACAAAGGCCAAAAGGGTGTTACAGTAATAGTGTTGTTTTGTAAACACATTTATTCGGAACATTAATTTAAAAAAAGATTGTAGATACAACGCAATAACTTTTTAGCAGACTACAGACTTTTCCCACTCTAACTACACAGAAACATACACCTCCAGAACTCTGCCTAGTTCCCCTTGTTGTCACGAGGCGGTCCAGGGTGATGAGTTAATCTAATAACCAAGAACGTATGTCAATAACCAAGAACGTATGTACAGCCCATCTCCTCCATGGAGAAGCCCATCTCCCATGTGACCCGACCTTGGGCTTCCACCCGTTCCTCATCACGGGTATCAACAGGGCTGTACACCAAGCCCTTTAGGCTCGCATATGCGTCTCAAAATAGAGCTGTGTTAACGGGAGATAAACTACTTGCATGGATGTGAAATACAATTTGAGGATTAGTTTGAGTTAAACTTTTGATCTGGATTTAGTATATTATTTATTTGTATTATTACAATTGTTTGTGCTATGACTAGAGAGGGATGTGACGTTTCTTTGACGAGCAAAAAGATGCTCATCACCCATTCATTAATACGCATGTCTTAATGAATGTATTAATGAGAGATGCCCTTCATTAATACATTCATTAATACACATGAGTGCTGGGCATCAACCTCAGCTACATGGGACAACAACCAATCGGGTCTCTCCACTCACACAGACCATACATGGGTCAACCAATCAGGTCTCTGGACTCATAAGAACCTCAGCCACAGGACAACCAATCTAGCCTCTCCACTAACACAAACCTCAGCCATGGTACTACCAATCATGCCTCTCCACTCACACAAACCTCATCCATGGGAACAATCAACCAGGTCTTTTCACTTACATGAACCCCTGTAGGAACAACAGCTCAGGTCTCTTCACTCACACAAACCTCAGCCATGGGACAACCAATCAGGTCTCTGCACTCATATGAACCCCCGGTGGGACAACGAATCAGGTCTCTCCACTGACACAAGCCTCAGCCATGGGAACATCCAATCAGGTCTTCCCACTCACATGAACCCCCGTTGGGACAACCAATCAGGTCTCTCCACTCATATGAACCCCTGGTGGGACAACCAATCAGGTCTATCCACCCAAATGAACCCTGGTGGGACAACCAATCAGGTCTCTCCACTCACATGAATCCGGCTACGAAGGCGTCTGACAGCCCCTCCGCTCCCCCCCCGTACGCAGAGCTGCTCTCCCCCAGCCAGCTCCTCATGCCCGGGGACACCAGCTGGACGCTCTGCAGGGTCAGAACCATGATCAAAATAATAATACTAATATTACTGGTAATAATAATAATAACAACAAATATATATATTTATTTATTTATTTATTTATTTATTTATATATAAAAATGATCTATACAATTATACAATAATTATAGTTTGATAAAAACAATAAACATTATGATAATATTAGACTTTATTGTCCATCAACAATGACAACAGAAAGTTGTCTTTTGCGGGGCTCGCATTGATGTCAAAAACCTATATTATACAATAATAATACAAACCCCATTTTAATGCTCTACGTTATAAAGATTCAGTGTTTAAATTACCTTCAGAACTTCGCTGATCTTAACCCCTAGAGAGTCCAAAACCTCTGGGCTGATGAAGTCAGCTATTGTTGCCTCTCTTCCATTCACATAGTAGCTAGAAAGAAAAGAAAATGCCAATAACATTAATAACTTGATTGATTTACAACCATTATAGCCATTGCAAGCGACTTGCAACGACTTCAGATACATGTCATTAGGGCATCTTAGGGCATCTTGCTCAAGGATGCCTACATGTTTACTCCGGACATTGGGAATCAAACCCAGTACCCTTCGGCTTGGAATCAAACACCCATACCACTGGACTATCTTGCTCCTATAACCATTGACTGAAGATATCCAAACAAAACAATACCCATATCAATCAAAACATAACATAACAATAACATAAAGCATGACTATAGTAGAATGTACTATATGCTTAAAAGTAAACATCAAGAAATATTGGAACACTCAGGATTTGGGTTGAAAGAGAACTTACTGGTGCCATGTGCATGCATTAATCACCTGTGAGCCAGTACTCAAAAACCTAGGAAATAAAAAAACACAGTGGAAAGTTGGACATTCAGTACTATAGTACTGTCATCAGAATCAAAGTAAGTAAAACTTTAGTATGATTAAACAGATATGTTTATTGATATCCCAAACCAAACTGGAATAACATTGTTCTACTAGTCTAGTATTCATAGACATAGAAACAAGAACTAGTGATGGGAATAAAAACAAGTGATTTATGTATTAATTCGACTAAGACAGGTGACTAAGACAGGTGCAGGTGATCCATGATAAAACTGTAATTTCAGAGATTAAAATTCAAGTCTCTATTTGCGTTGTACTGATCCTGGGAGTTCACCCGGTGTGTCAAAATCACAACAAGGAAACAGGTTAAGCTTGAATGGGTTTAGGCACCAGTACCATTAGAAAGAGTTTAACTTATTAAAGAAGCTCTCCCTCTTTCTGTCTCTCACCCATGCAGCAGGTCTTTCCGGTGGTCACGCGGTTGGCTGATATCTGGGCCATACAGTCCCGTGTTGTGGTACAACTTGGATTCTCGTAATATTTCTCTGAGATGAACAAAGTCCTCCCCCAGCTGGGACCCGTCTACCCGGATACCAGCCTTCTTCTCGTAGCTGTTGGGTTCTGTTGGGAAAGAATACATGAATAAATCGCATTTCTAAACCTCTCACATTTACTGTGTAACAAATGTATTCACACACCAGTGGTTCTGGTGTCAACAAAGCATCAACCAACCATAGTGAGGGTCACTATTTACTACTATTTAGTAATTTAGCAGAAGGCCAGACGCAATAATCCCAAGGAACTTTTGTTAAGATACATGTCCTTAAGGAGCAGGTGGGGGTTAGACAGTACAGAGACAAGTCATTAAGGAGAAGGCAGGGGTTAGACAGTACATATACAGGTCATTAAGGAGCAGGTAGGGGTTAGACAGTACAGAGACCGGTCATTAAGGAGCAGGTATGAGTTAGACAGTACAGAGACCGGTCATTAAGGAGCAGGTATGAGTTAGACAGTACAGAGACAGGTCATTAAGGAGCAGGTATGAGTTAGACAGTACAGAGACATGTCATTAAGGAGCAGGTAGGGGTTAGGGTAACTTGCTCAAGGGTGCCTACAAGTAGACTGGAGAAAATTGGGGGGTTTTAAACCCAAAACCTTTCAGCTGGGAGTCAAACAAACAAACAAACAACAGGTTTGAACCGGTGATCCTCCTGTGGCCACCTCAATGTTCTATAGTTCCACATTGAGAGCAGTAAAGATCACTTCCGTCCCGCATTACTTAATGGTGGGCAAAACTTCAGGGCGAGATTACTTGCAAAACAAGGAACTGAAATAAATAAGCTTGTGGAGGGTTGTCACACGACTGTGCCAGGGACTGTACCAGCGCGTCGAAGGTAGACGCATGGAAGGGTAGAGTCTGCGAATGCCGCAGAACAGCGCACCAGACCCGACCGGACATTAGGATGGAAACAGGAAGATTGATCAATGAGAATTTGAGGGCCATATTCGTTTGAGAGACAATACTGGAATTGTAATGACACAAACAAACGAATAATAAGGGATCAAGTAGTTGAGGACTCTACTCTGTGCGTATGGCGATGTGTGTCCGACACAACCACACACACTTATTGTATTATATAGCCTATTGTCAAATTTGATTGATTCGTTCAAAGAACATATAATATAGGCCTATGTGGTTTGTTGGACGGAACAATCCATTATAGCTGCGATGATGAATTTGGTTTGACATTCGATATTCACCTTTTTTTGCTTCCCAACCTCAATAGCTCATTGTCCTTTGCGTGGGTGTACCGTCGACGCAACGGTAGTCACATGGTTGAGAGCTGGTGTCTTTTGTCCCGTGAGACGTTTTAACCGCGACTTGGTCGGATCCTCATGGGAAACTGAGGTCATATGATGCATGAAAGAGGAACGGGGAGGTTTTTTTTTTTTTGCTGATAAGTACAATTATTAAGTTTAAGGGAACATAATTAACCATCAGGCGTGATGTCGATTAACCATGACAAGCCATTTCAAAATCGACCCATTGCTGATCTATGAATCATACATCTAGGTGGACACTCCCACTTGTGATGTCACAAACGGGAAGATTTTGAAATGACTTGTAATGGCTAATTAAGATCGCATAACGATGAACCAAGAGAGGTGCCCTGTCCTTCAGTAAAACATATTGAGTTTGTTTTTTGGTCTTACCGTTGCCCAGCTCCCAGGAGATGCGGTACTGCTTGGACTCACAATACTTGATCAAGGACCGGGCGTTGCTGCTGTTCCAGATGTTGTCCGAGGTGCGAAGCAGGGCGTTCAGACCGAAGATAAGGTCCATCTTAGTGCAGTTGGCAAAGGAGGTCAGGAGGTCCACAGAGTACTCTAGAGAGATTGATGGATGGGCAGTTTGATTAAAGTTGTATCAAAGCCATACTGATGTTTAACTTTGGGCTACTGTAATAGCCAACTTTAACTAACTTTTTCAGCCACTTATCTAAACTAAGAGTTTCTGTACTTTTTTTCTCCACAGACAGTTTCAAGAGAAAGAATCCCTAGATGGATAGGTTTAATTCTTTAGACACACATAACTCTTCCTTCTGATATCCTACCTGTGAACTTTACACGTCTGTACTTCATCTGCAGATCCTCTTTTTGGAGTAGGACTTGCTGTTGAGTCCACTGCTTCTTCAACCTTTCTTCCAATAGCGGAGGCAACTCCATTTTCTCACAACTATCTTCTGGTCATATACAAAGAATGGGAATCAAAGTCATAATCCAGCAATGTGCACTTCTGTGTCAGCAAAGCATAAGTAGTAAGATGGAGTTATTTATTTTGCAACAGATAAATTAAATTGCATTGCTTTAGATAGAAACCAATAGACAGCAGAGCCAGAATGAGAGACCACAGGTTATTTTGGAGTTTAAAACAGTGTTGTGTGTGATAACTCACCTGCCCTCAAACCGGGTTTCTGTTGACCATAACCATGGGACTGCGTGGAGAACTTCTCTGGGTTGAACACCATGAAATCCTGCCTGGTCCCTCCAAATCTCAGATAGGACGGTGCTAACGCTTTGGCCAGCGTCCTGAGTTTTGGGGACCTTGACATTAAAAAGCAAGAACGTGAATGAGATTTAATCCTTAAGAGTGCTGTGCATCTGGTTTTCTGAGCATGACTTTAAAAACAGAAACGGCGGCTAAATATTCCAGGTCTTTAGAAGACAGAAGGTGCATTGAAAAGTGAGGAGGACCAGAACGAATTATGTAATCAACGAAGACATGGACATAAGGTCCAGTTGTTCGATGTAAATACAGAGCATGTGGATGGCGCTATATCGACGTATTGTATCTCCAGCTGCACATCAGAGCACAGCTCAAAGTTCACACTGCCCTCCTCTGTATGTTATCATTCAGGTCTGGAATTAAAATTGAATGATCATTAGCCAAAAGGAACTTCAGCCTCAGAAAAAATCTAAGAATATACAATTAAATGTTTTCGTTACTGATTTATTTATTTTATAAGGGTAGGAAAGCGAAAGCTTACCCTAGCATGTACATGAACTTTTCCTCGGCCACAAGACTGGCATCGATAGCCACGGATAGAAAGCGCTCGTCCACCTCCCTGACAACTCGCGACAGATCCACGCTCAAATTAACCTCCAGGGAATGCGTGCCAACCCCAATGTCATCGTTATCTACTACAGCGTGGAACCCTTGAGCGGGCAATAGCTGTATACTTACAACCAATATCACAACCGATATCATGACTCAATCTCTGAAACATCAAAATAGGTCGTTGAATTCCAGCGGTATGATCGTCAACTTCCTGGACCACAGGGATAGTGCAGCAGCATGGATCTGAGGGCGGGGCAGGACGACTTGATTGTTGTGCATGGGCGTGTTTTACATGTGTTGGCCATGATCTCGCCAAAATAAAAAAAGACTACATGCAAGTGTTGCTCACTCAGTCTAACAGAGGTACGTGACAAGAATCGGATGCACAATGACCGCATCTCGACTCTTCACACCCACATAGTGAGTTTACGAATACAATTTCTGTGAAACATCCTGCTAGAATTACAGCACATTCATATCCTGAACTACGTGCGTTTCTATGTCCCTCTTTTTCTATTTCTATTTATTTTCAGAAAACAAAATGTAATTGTTTTAATAGATAATAGATAATAGATAAAACAACAGAATAGACTTCTCTCCATTGTTATTTTATTCAGATGTTTCTTTCAAGTGGCAAAAAAACGATTATTTGACATAAATAGGAAAACACATTCCAATGGTTGTGTTCATCATTCTTATAAACATTTAAAACATAAATAAATATGGTCGACGTATTTGGTGTCATGCCATGGGTAAATCCAGAGGCAGCATCAACAGCTCGTCCACCTCTTCCTGTAGAGCCGAAGCCTTGTCGTTCAACAGCATCTGCAAAACATCACGATCGTATTTCAGAAAACCACTTATCCAAATATTATCATTTTATTTCATATAAATATTTAATATTTATAGACTAGACAGTGAAGACAAACAGGAAAGTAGGTTGAAAGAGATGGAATGGCATGTAGCAGAAGACCACAGGTGGGAATCGAACCTGCGGTCGTGACAAAGGCATTTTGTTAACATGGTTAGTGGGTTGAGTCACCTATCTGCCCCACCTACCATACATTTCTTCATTGAACTTGGATTTGAATACAGGAAATGCTTCCAAAAGCAGGGTATTTATATCCACATTATATAATAAATAATAACAATAGATCAATAAAATAATGAAAGTAGATATAATATAATATCTGCCACTTTGGGAAGCACTTTTATCCAAAGAGTCTTACATCACTGTGAGTGCATACATTCTTAGCTTGAGTGGCCCCAGTGGGAATGGAACCCCTAACCCTGGCTAGTGTTAATGCCTTGCTCTACCAGTGCTTACTTTAGCGGAGGCCACGATCATGTTGGCCTGCTTCTTGTTCAGGTTCTCCACGGTGTTGGAGAGGACGTTGGGGTCAGCGTTGGCCAGGTGAGCCAGTGTCTTGTAGCCTGCGTTAAACAGCTGCTTCGCCCTGTACTGTAACACGCAGATACGCACAGCCATATGGAGACGGTGTTTAATACATTACATTGACTTATTGCATTAAAGGGCCCCTATTTTACCACCAGGTGTGATGCCATTACAAGCCGTTTTTTTAAATCCAATCCGTCCACAGGTCGTTCTGACGGAGCAACCTGATTGGTCGACTAGACCATTAGAACGTGATCAAATGAGCATGACAGCACACCTAGCCGTGCTCAAATGAAAGGCTGTTTCATCACACAATCCCACTTGTAATGTCAATATAGGGTTGATTTTGAAATGCTTGTAATGACTGAATAAATACCCTGGGCTGCTGATAAAAAAGAGGCCCCTTAACACCATGAGATTTCACGTGTTCACTCAATGGTTAGGGGCCCCTAAGCATCATGAGAGTGCACACGTTCACTTAATGTTAAGGGGCCCCTTAACATAAAGAGAGTGCACACATCACAAAATGTGTTGGGGGCCCCTTAACATCATGAGAGTGCACACGTTCACTTAATGTTAAGGGGCCCCTTAACATAAAGAGAGTGCACACATCACTAAATGTGTTGGGGGCCCCTTAACATCATGAGAGTGCACACGTTCACTTAATGTTAAGGGGCCCCTTAACATAAAGAGAGTGCACACATCACTAAATGTGTAGGGGCCCCTTAACATCATGAGAGTGCACACATTCACTACATTTGGCTGACCTCCAGGACGCCAGCCACCTCCATCAGGGGGACCAGTTCTGCCGTGACGCAGTAGCTCAGACGTCTGGTCAGCTCAGCCAGCAGAGACTTGAAGGGCCAGAACTCCTCAAACTCCTGGTCACGGGGGGGGGAAAGACACAAAATATATGATTGATTCATTCAGTTAATTCATAATTGTGTTTCATCTTTATTTGCATTTGAACATAATGGGATATTTCTCAATATGTAAAAAATGATATGTTCAGACATTATCGTCCGTGCGCGTATTATTCGCTAAATTGTTAAATATTTTTATGATTCAATTATGTAGATAGTGATCAGCACTATCTACATAATTAAATCTTTAAAATGTTAAATACTTTTATGATTCAATTATGTAGATAGTGATCAGCACTATCTACATAATTCAATCATAAAAATATTTAACATTTTTGTCGATTCTGCTATGTGTATTCTGAGCCTCTTCCCCAGACTTTGGGCAGTAGGACGGCATGTCATACCGCTCAGTTGATAAATAAAACACTTCCCTTTGGCTTTGACCACCCCGCGGTCGTGACGACGCCAAGCATCACACCGAAAGGTGACCGCGGTGCGCGTCGCGTCCCAATCCCTACCTCGGTGAAGTGCAGCACACAGGCGCAGAAGGCGGAGGAGGAGCTGAGCAGGGTCTGGATGAAGCCACGGCTGAGCTGGAACCTCTCGGCCACGCTCCACAGGTTGGTCTCCTTCAGCAGGGTGTAGAGCACCAGGGCCAGGTACAGCCGGCGCACGGACGCCATGTTCACGCTCTGGAGGGGAGAAACCGTCGGTTACCCCACAATGTGGGTGACGCCTACATGTGGGTGACGCCACATGTGGCGTGTCACGATCGTTAACCCATTGGATCTCAAATTAGCTCGAGTAGAAGAAGAGAATGCGATGACAGGAGCTTATCGAAGGCCCTTATCCACGCCAATGCCGGAACCGTGTGTAAAGGCATCTTTTTTTGGGGGGGGGGCTTTTGTTCTGTACACACTTAGCTCAGAGGTTTCCATCGTTGAAGTTGGTGAAACACTAAGCAAAGAAAACGCTGATATGGAAATGGAACATTGTTCCATTTTGTTTTATCAGGCCTAGTGTATAAATGGCCTGAGATATTTGTGGTTAGGAACATGTAAAAGCTTGAAGAATCGGAAGAATGCTGTGTCAGGAGTCACTGGTTAACATAAAGAATATACACCGTCAATAACAGTTCATTGAAGTGACATGGAACGTGATTTGGAGCGCTTGTTTCAGCTAGGGGCGGTAACGTCTGTTGGAAATAGAGCATAGCAAGATTCATTTCTATGCTGCAATCTGAAATAGGGGGTCTCCCTCTCACCTTTTTCACCGTCTGGCCAGCAGCCTTCCTGGCCACAAAGCTCTCAGGCACCCCGACCGCCGCAGACATCTTCTGCTCTGAAGCAGACAGCAGTGTGAACTGAAACAGGCCAGCACACAACACGGGGTTTTCAGCGTTTTACAGGACGTGGTTTATGGGGGGGTTCCACTACCAGGCCTATGGTTCTGGGTTTGATGCCCAATGTCCCCAGCTATCCTAGAGCAAGACACCTAACCCCTACCTACTCTTAACCACATACATCTGTAATCATTACAGCCTGACCGATACTGGATTTTAGAGGCCGATGCCAATACCGATATAAGGAAGTGAAAATTACCGATATCGATATATCGGCCGATATTCAATATATATTGTGGTATCGTGGGGGTGGAGCAGCTCCTTGGGATTGGCTGCTCACCCTCCAGCAATGCTTCGGGCCACAGCAACATCGTATTAAAATCATGAGCTAAAGGAACCAAGAGTAGAGGATTTATAGAGGTAATTACATTAATAAATCGACATCATTCCTGAACTTTTCGTATCAGTGCATATCGGCAAACATAGACACCGATACAATGTATCTGTGATTGGCCAACCGATATATCGGTCGGGCCTCTAGAATTCACCGTTAGTTGATTTGGGTAAAAGTGTCTGCTTGATGACTAAATGTGAATGCTAAATTAAACGTGTGCAGGGTAACTCCCCACCAGAGGCCCACAGAGATCTTCAGACCAGCCCTACCTGTCTGAAGAAGGCCATCCAGTCGGGCTTGCACTGGGCGATCATGTCGTAGGGCGTGACCAGGTAGAGGAGATGCAGGTGGCTGTTGAGCATCAGACTCTCCAGGCCTTTGGACAGGTCCTTGTACAGCACGTCACACTGGGCCAGGTCCACCGAGCCTGGGGAGGACCCGTGGATTCAAACGGTGAGTAAAGCCCTTTTTTTTCAGTTGAAAACGGTTCCATTTCGGTCTCACCGGGGGGAATCGAGTGTGACTAGATATAGTTTGGTGTGGGCTTTTATCCACAGCTACTTACATTACCCTGGGTTCATACATACTAATAATGAGTAGCCCCAGTGGGACTCTAACCTCTAACCTCTAACCTGAAGAGTGGATGACTATATCAAAGTCTTGTAGAAGTGAATGATATTCCTGTATTTCTTTTCAGTAGGATGTAGAAATAGAGAATTTGTTCTCATTGGCTGGATGACATGTTTTGCTCTTCGTGCCCTAGTAATAATTTAAATAAGGTAACGTCATCTAAACAAAACCTAAACAAATAACTCAGAATAAACAAATTCAGGGCTCCGTTGACCAAATCAACAGACTTCTTTATCGCTGGGCTGAGAATGAAATAAATGCGATGGTCTGTGTGACGCTGACGACTCACTCTTGTACGTGGCCCGGCCTAGCGTGGTGATCTCCAAAATGTCCCCCTGGGAACGCTGGGACACGGTGATGAGGTTCTTCTCCTGGAGGAAGACCAGGCTGTCCTGCACCCTGTCCCACAGGCTGCGCTCCACACACAGATGCTCCTCCTGGACACACAGCAGGGTGCCCGACATGAAGTCCTTCACCTGCTCCAGGGTGTTGGTCATCTGCATGGAGAATGAGCACAACTCAACCACAAGCCATCATCATAGTGTAGACTATTTACTGCTAGTTTAAACGATCAAGCACCAGTCAACATCAAGCCATCATCATAATGACTATTTACTGCTAGTTAGATAGATTAAGCACAACTCAACATCAA
Organism: Molva molva; assembly: GCA_900323295.1. Classification (NCBI taxonomy): domain Eukaryota; kingdom Metazoa; phylum Chordata; class Actinopteri; order Gadiformes; family Lotidae; genus Molva; species Molva molva. The sequence goes on along the minus strand of OOFG01106162.1, from coordinate 1,279 downwards.
GATATCATCATAGTGACTATTTACTACTAGTAGGTCATTTTTGTCTTCAGAATACCTTTTCAATCATGCTATGTAATAGAGGTACATTTAACCTTAGTAACTATATTTGTTGTGGGGGGAGAGTTGGTGAGTGATAAGTTGGGATTTCCTCATCCTACAACTCTTACCCCATATGACAGCCTATCACTACCCAACTCTAACCAGCTCTTAGAGGAAGTCCTTATCTCAAAATATCAAGCGGATTATAAATGCCCTACCTGTAAATAACTATTACTATAAATAATATTACACAGACAATTTGAATTGAAAAATGGGAAAAATACAAAACATCTACTTGCATTTAGTCCAATGATGGACAAGATGAGACTCAGGACTCCCTTGCCATCGGTGTGTGTGAGGTTGCTGTAGCAGGTTTCCATCGGGGCGGAGACGAGCTTTTTAGCCTAAAACAAATTAAAACAAACTAAATATATCACTTGAGTGGCAGAAGCAATATTAGCATTTAAAAGTCTGCTGTAACGGTAGCTCAACATCATAAGTATTCATAATAATAATCAAAGGAATGATAAACATAACTATTCTTATTATCACCAGGCAGTTATCGTGTGTGTGTATGTGTGCGTGTGCGTGTGCGTGTGCGTGTGTGTGTGTGTGTGTGTGTGTGTTGACCAAAACCATTGACAGCTACCAGTTGAGATACGGCCATCCATGCAGATTGTGGGCTTTTGCTACATCACCATTTTCAATTCAATAGCCAATTCGAAATGGAGTGGTTGTTCAGCCCCAGAAACACTAGAGGTAGTCACCATGGTGGTGTCCTTGTCCTGTATGATGAGGATGCTCTCTCCCATGGTGTCGATCCCTGCCCGCCCAGCCCGGCCCACCATCTGTTTGTACTGGCTCCTCTTGAGGAAGTCTGCCGCCATGTAGGGCGACCGCACGATCACTCTGAGGGGGGGAACAGCACACGTGAACAAGCACCAGAGGATGTCAGGCCTTGACTCTTACAACACGGCTTACTGACCGCGACAAGGACTTCATGTGGCTTCTGCTAAACTGTACAGTTATATATTGTTAACTCAACGAATCAATGGAAACAAAAATGCATAATTCATTGACGTTTTATGAATTCACGATGATAAAGAAAATGTAGTATTGAATTCATATTTTATAGTCTGCTTTTTTTTCTCCAAAACTTGAATTCATAATGATAAACATCCATTCATTTATGTTTTAAGATTTTTTTTTGTTTTGTTTTGACTATGAAAAAAAAGAAATG
>OOFG01106158.1:0-15485 GCA_900323295.1 Molva molva | reverse complement strand
ACTGACTGCGGTTACATGGTCGGACCAGATCGACTTATCATGGATTAAGCCATATAACGATGTTGCCACTCGACGGGGGGGCTGTCACTTGTCTGAGTATACATACATCGGATCAGATTCGAATAATGGTCGGAGACCTGGCTGACTCCACTACGCTAGGTGGCGCTGTAGCCCTTTCAACAAGTAGTACTAGAGCCACTTCCGGTTCACGGCTACGTAAAAGCAACAACAAACTATCTGGCGGCTTACAAACAAAGATGGCGTACGAGGAGTTTGACGAAGCAACAGTAGCGTACATTTTGTGCATTTTTCACTGTATACAAATGCATATGAGGGAACAAATTTAGCTTTTTGCTGCGGCGAGAGAACAAGAAATGAGCAGTCGGCGCAAGCCATGGTATCGTTTGACCTTTCCGGCAACAACACTACTATTTATTACGTCGTCTTCTTCCACTTCCGGGTGAAATCCCCGGCCGAAATTCTCGAGCATGCGCAGGACACGAACTCCCGGTAATACGATACGATCGAGTACACATGCAGGTAGATAGCCGACTATGACCGGCTCAAGCCCAGCTATCGTATCGACTTCGCTAATCCTGTCCTGAGACGATCCTTTTGGCGAAGCAGATCGAATAAACCTGTTTACATGAATCCAATCTTTATTTGATATGTTCATTACACAATTATGCTCCAGCATGTAAACACGGTGAGTGGGAGGGCCTAGATTGGATGTCTTGGTTTGAGTCTTTGGTTCCCATTTCAAAAACAAAATAGACCACTTCAAGACCAAACGCTAAGATGACTATTAGATGAACATTGTTTTCCAAGATCATCTGCGCTCAAATCGCTGCTTGTTGTTTATGAACAATGTTATTTTGTAACCAACCATTCAGGTGAAATATTTAGCAAAACACCTCATCTTCAATTGCCAACAGAATGTCATGGTAGGCCATGACATGTTAAAAGGAACAGCAGTATAAAATCTATGTTGTTCATACCAGGTTAACAGTTAATATTGCTGAATAATGCAGAATATTTCATGTCTATGGGTGTGGGTGTGTAGCCATTCTTGTGTTAACTCATTCATGGCAAAGGGTGCTAAACAAAGATTCCTTTCAATGTTCAGTGAATACATGCAAACCTAGCTATCGAATTAATAAAATACAAGTCAATGGAGTTTTCTGTAGTCAAGTGACATCATAAAAGGCATACTTTTGATCTTGAACAATGGGGACAGAATGCACCAGACTACTGCCTAATGTCCAACGATTGATACAGGTCTTGCATTGTTACAGGGTAATGAAACCAGCCATTGTTCACACAAAACAAAAGTGATGCGACTCAGTGACGGTAGATCGAGCTCACACGGAACAAAACTTGTCCTTCAGTTGTGCCTCATAACACTGAAACGCATCCCGATCCTCAGTCCATAAACGTTGAATAAATGTCCTCTTCAGCTATTAATATGAAGAAAGAGTCTTTCTATCAACCCTGGGCTAGCTTTCCGTAGCGCTGAGCTTTGGGGAGCGGGGTGCACACTGGGTAATTCAGCCTAAAACACTACTCTTACTGTTTACCTTGGTCCTGGGTCTCCATGGTAACCACAGGCCAACCTTGCTCTCAGTTCTGGATCCGTGCAGCTGCTCATTGGCTGACCAACCCCCCCCCCATTAGCTAAATATTCAGACACACGCCTGGGCATGTGCTATGCAAAACGACACAAAAATAAACTGAATTAAACTTGACTTAATGGGATATCCTATTCAACCGAGGTGGTACTTTTTGGCAGTATGCAATTGGTAAGAGAGAATCCCTGCCTTGCTAAACTAGTAGAGGGTGACATGCATTAGAAAAGTAACATGCACCATAGAAAGATAAATGTTGATTTAAAGAATCTTATCTTAAGCCTGAATTGTCTACTTGTATGTCCACATTATTAGGTTTTTTTTTATCTCCAACAACCCATAGACTCCATAGACCCACAGACTCACCACTTACCAAAAGCGGATGACCCCTTCACCTTGCTATATAATCAAGTGTAAAAATAGTCAGTATTTCATTGTGCTGGCAAGGTAACAGCTACCATGAAGCCTAGAGAAGGGATTCCCAAACTGAGCTAGGTCTAACACTTTGTTTAATAAAAACTGTGGGGGCGTTTGGCAGCTGATGATGTAAAACACAAATGTGTACATTCTGTGTGTGTTGTGTCCACTTAACTACTATACTAATAGTATACTGATTGCCTCTTCGATTTTTGGGCAACTGAATCACAACAACAAAGGGTTAATGGTTTGCTTTAATAAAAGGGTACTACTCCATCACCTTTTTGGCCAAAGAACAAAATGACATTGTTCCTTGCTGACCTCTTGAGAATTAAAATGAACTAACATAGAAATCCTGTGGAAATGAGGTGGAAAACATGTCTTAAGTGAAGTTATTAAATATATGGATGGAGAGCCAATCACACACAGGGTAATCCCTCATCCCAGCCCAAAGGTTCTGGACTCGAACCCTGATGGATAACCGCGTTGGATAAAAGCGTCTGCTAAAGGACTAAATAGTAACCGTCTTTCTCTAGACTTCTCCAAGTCTGATTTGGACTGACGTGCTGCCCTGTGTTGTGTCAAGTGGGATGGCAGTAAATGAGTACTCTCCCACCACATCTCAACCACAGACCTTTAATTAGACCCATGTGGAGACTGGTTAAAAAGAGGTTGAAACAGACAACAGACAAAATGTCTGTCTCCGCCTTCTCCACAAGTATGAAAACAACTTGTAGGAGACATTGGACTGTACCAACTGGTAGGCTGGAGTTCATCTATCCATCATATAGCTGGGTAGAAAGACACTACCACTTGTGATGTCACAAGTGGAAAGATGGTGAAGCAGATTCTTCTCTGTACAGCCCCAGCCAGGATGGTTGTGTTTAATGATGAATATTGTTATGAAGATTGTGATGATTTATGTTCACAGTTTAAGCGACTTGTGGCATTTCTATGTCAGAATATCTGTGACCAGCTGTAGCCTAGATCAGATAAAACAAATAGGCCATTGGTAAATACCGCTCCTTTCCTTAACTATGAATAATGCTACTAAATATAATCATGTGTCCTCATGACCTCATGATGACTTTGTTTTGGTGTCATTTCTCATACAGAGTTAATGCCACACTTGACATTTCGGCTGCTCTGTGAGCACCACAAAGACGGAAAGAGTGTTTTAAGGTGTTTGCACACCGCCCCAGCAAACACCAACACCCAACTTTAGAACACTGGCCGGCGTTGGCCCACATCAACATGTTTGCAGACAAAAAACGTAATCCTACAATAGCCAGCAACGGGTACGGCTTATTGGCCAGATGTTGGCGTTTGCCGGGGCAGCGTGAAAGCACCCTTAACATTAACATTCTGCCGTCAGCAGAATACAAAGGCCCCATTAGCCTTAGTTACCGGTACAGACTGGACCTCGCTACAGTGTGCATTGTAGTCTTTGTCTCGCCTAATAAAAAGATCCTGTGTGTAATTATTCCATGATGTTGTGAGTCATGTTATACATTCAAGAGGATAAGCATGAATTTCTTGTGTACTTTTGAATCCTGTAATAGGTGATCGCTGGGCGGTTGACTCAATTAGTTTCTAACCAACTAAGGAGAGATGAGATCAAGCCAACATTGCCTGTGTAGGGGATTAAAGGTGAGCAGTTGACCACCTTTTGTTAATGCATGCCCTTTCATTGTGGAAAGGGTTTAAACTAAATGATAAAAAATAAGATAATAATAATAATAGTAATAATAATAATTTAGCTATAAAGGAGTTATAAGAATTGATGGTAGGAGAGTGTGTGACTATTGTAAGCAGTTACTAAAGTGCATAACTAATTTATGTGTTGTCATGGTGACGACAGAGACAACACTGCGGTCTGAGAGTCTGTGTAGGCCGGGGGAGTGATCTTGCGTACAGGGCCGCCTAGCCTCAGACCGACTGTACTTCTTACCCTGACCTGGATAACAAGACCCAGTCCCACGCTGGAGACCGAAGAAGCAGTAGCAACATGGTGCAGTGGCTCTGTGCTGTACATGATATGTACAACAGTTTTACATGATATGCATTGTAACCAAAGTCAATTCACTTTGGCTTAGACTAAATCAGACACAAAATGATAAGGTATAACCATTCAGCATTTAGGTGGCCCAAACTATGACTTTGCAATACACATATACCTTCTGTATAAACGTGTTAATGTGCATCTTATACTCTTTTTAATGACAAAAGCTGTTGACACACAATGAGTCAATAGGAGAGCAATATGGCTCTACTTTGTTTTAATGCAAACAAGATAAACGGATCTTTAAAAATAACAAAGCTTACTCATATCTATTTCATATCTAATTTCCCCTTGACCGACACAGCCTTTTAGTGTGCAACTCTGAAGGGACAGCAAGACAATAGAAATGCATTTTTGTAATTGTTAAAAAAAATGCTAAAATCCCCAGTTCTTATTTGTCTGTGCATTTAATTCGTGTTTAAACCTTAGGTGGTTGTCATTGTAACTCTGACAGCTGAAAAGTTACTTCAGCAACTCTGTGGACATTTTTGTTCCACTGGTGTAATCCCGCCTCCAATTGTTCTGAACCTCAACTGAGTCAGTCCTGAGCCAGCTCACAGATCATATTACAGGCCTGTGAACCTACAGCAACAGATGGCAGCTCTCGGGCTTAGGGAAACAAAGAGAAAGGTTGGGGAAAGAAGAGACCACGAGGACGGATTGTCTGACATGACATGGACTTTGGCCCTATCAGTCAGTCGATGGGCAGCATGCTCCCCTACACAATGTGCTTAACGTTTGAAAACATAGATAAATTCAAATCCTGTATCTGCAGAGCTACCGGCCAGTGGCCACGTGAACATTTCTAGAACATTGCCATGATAATGTTTACAGTATGAAGTTGATAACTTGGGCTGATAATATATCTTAACAAATAATCAGTTGTATACCTCTTGGAGACGCGTTTTGGCCCTCTCCAGCGCATCTTCGTACCCCTTCTGTCTCAGCTCGCTCAAGTTCTCATAGTATTCCTCCGTGTCGTCACTTTCGGAAAACAGCACCTGCGAAAGAATCTTCCATCCGCAGGTGTCGAGGGCATGGCCCAGGTAAACCTGCACCTGGTAACACAGTGCGTCCGTCTCCCGTTGCGAGACCTCGGGCGCACCGAATATCACCGTCCACATACCGGACTGCTCCTCGGGGAAAGCTGGTAAACAAGGCTCCAGGTCGGAATTGACAGCACAGAGCTGTAAATGTGCTGCCCGCATGTCCTGGAAAGCGTACAGGCCGGCCCAACTGTATTCCTCACGTCCCCCACTGTCTTTCCCCTCCGTGTCGCAGTTATCTGGAGAGGCAAGTTCCCCGGGAAAGTCCTCTGGTTCCAGGACTTCGATGTCCATCACTTTGGGGGACACGACATCCCACGACCCCAGTGCTTTACCGACAATCTCCGGTGCCCTTGGAATGCCGAGAGTAAACGATTTATTCCCTCCATCTTTGCTTTTGGTGCTAGAGTTCGATCCAACTTTAACTTCTGACCCATCTTTTCTGTTTGAGGGACTTGCGTTGTGTTTCTCAGCCGCACAAGCAACGGGGAAAGGCGACGTGGAGTAATAGTCGAATAAAGAATCTCGAAAAGTGGTCCGTTTTTGGATGGTTCTGTCGTGGCAGGTGATGGCGAACTTTCCCTCGATCTCGTTCCACGCCACGATAAACACGAATTTATGCCGCTCGGTTTCCTCAAAGAGGTTCGGACGAACAGACACCCATCCCGACTCTAAAGAATCCTCCATCGTGAATGACATCTCATTCGGTTTCTAAAAAACACGTCGATGTATTAATTCCAGCCCGAAGAAAAAAATCCCTGCGACGTCGACGATTTTAAAGAGGCTCTGGTGAGCTAATGCGAGCTACACGCAAATTAGCTTCAGCAAGTTGGAAACGACCGATCTACTTGACTAAAGTGGCACCACAACAAAGGCCACACTGCTTTGTTTACACGTTAACATCTGATTCTAAAATGTCCCCAAAAAAGCGATCCTGGCGTCCGTTATAGCTATTGCTCGTTTTCTTTATACGCACATGGCGTTTAAAAGGCCAGAGACCGCTCGAACAGCTTCAACGAAGGAAAAAAAAGTCGACGTGGTCGAATAGCTAGGGCTTATGTCGGTAAGCTTGCCACCTGCTTCGCTCACCTGCCTTGTCTCTCTTGCGCTAATGCGTTGGCTGCCTCTCTTTGTGTGTCACAGACAGCGCTGCGGACGGGGCTCTGCGCGTCACGTGGGAGCTTCTGTTTACAAGCAGCAAAGGGGCGTTCCAGAGGGGCGTTCCTTCCTCTGGTTCCTTCCAATCAGTGGTGGGATTAGCAGTCGCTACCAAAGTATTCATTAAAAATATTTAAACAATAACAAAAAAATATACAGCGAGAGCCTAACCCTATAGATGATTATTGCTATTTGTATATTCCATCCTATTGGGCGTTGTTTTTTGTATTATCGCACATCCTCGCGTTGTTTATTCTCACATAAACATCTGCACGTGGGCAAAGCTCTGACGTAGGCACGCAGTAACGTGTTGATGTAATTTCCCCCCAGAACTTGTTGTGTTCAGCGTTGAACAGCAGCACGTGTCTCCCACTGTACTGTTTGGAACTGTGTTGTTTTTTTGTTTTTTTACATCCATGATGTATCCCCAAAGTTACATATCCAATAATTATAACATCATTATCATTATCTTATGTTCCTCAAATAACAGCGAATAACACCAACTGCTTAGATGCAGTTACACTAAGAAACATTTATTGTCGAAATATTGTCTTATATTATGAGAGTACATGGCTGACGTGGATTTCAAAATGTGAAACGTGAATAAGTTCCAACACTGCCCTCTGTCGACAGTTTATGATTATTAATAGCTGTGTGTGCCTCATTATACTGTAATAATGATCAGTGCTGTTACAGGAGCATAAACATTGAATGGACAGTATTGTAGGTGTTTGTGCACCTGGGAAGTATAGTCTAAAGGGAGCTGGGATCTACTTTGTCTAAGGAAATGAAAAAATAAAATTAGGTTTAAATGTAAAGCTTATCTCAGCGACACAACCGTCATTTTGGATACCTAATAAATACAAAAGAAACTGACATGCTGACAATTTTTTTTAAATCTTTATTGATTAGGCCATCGTTCACTGATGCATGGTGAATTGTTGCTCAGAACACAGATATTGGTAGTATGTCATGCAATACATTTCTTGGTGAAGCAGCACATGTAAACAAAGCACAAAGCATGCTCAAGCAGGCAGATCTAAAGAGCTGTCAATTCCTAACAAATCATCAATGCATCAAGTTACTCTAACAACAGCACATCTAGGAACACATGGCACTAGTGTCTCCCTGAGACAGCCTGCTCACTGATTGGTCTCCGACTTCTCAAACAGAACCTTTAGCTCCTCCTGAGTGGTGGACTCCTTCTTCTGCATGAGGTGGGCGTGGCCCTTGGTTATGCCCCATCCGTCGGGAACGGACATGGAGGGACAGTAGGGACGGCCGGACGCTGGCTGGAGCTTCTCCCAGTACTCACGTCGAGCCCTGAAGTGGAGGAAGTAAACAAGTATACAAGTACAAATAATAAGGATGGGAGTTCGAAGGTTTTGCGGCGGCAGCCAATGGTAGCCGCGTGTGTAGGACCACATGGTCCTTGGAGACGCAAGTTCAACTCTGACCTGCGGCCCTACATGCTACATGCTGTCCCTCTCTCTTCCCCCCACATTTCTCTCCGTCTACATTGTCCTATCACATAAAGGGCTCACAACCCGTAAGGCCCACATCATGTCACATGACTCGGGGCACCCAGTCCGGCCAGCACCTCACCCTCTACCCCTCAGGACACAGACTCAGATCTCTCAGGCACAGGGGGGCCCGTTTTAGCAAAAGCCTTGTCCCTTCTGCCATCCTGGCACTCAATCATCACGCCCTGTAGGCCCGGAACTCTCCTTTAACGTGTCTGTGTGTATTCAGGAGTCCTGTGTTGTGTTGTGTTGTGTTATTACATCTTGTGCCCTGTGTCTATGTACTGTGTTTAAATGTGAAAATGTATTTCCTCTTTTAGGACAAAACATTACAATCCATCCATTTAAAAATCCCATAAACAAAGAACGTCAAACTGTCCCGGTCTGAGGGGCGTGTAGCAGCGGGCAGATGCAGCGTGTACCTGGCTCGGACCCAGGGCTTCGTGTGCATCTCCAGGCCACTCCCCCAGGAGCCGTGCTTCTCCGAGGCACCAGGTAAGAACCCCCGCTCCACCGCCAACTCCTCCGCCAGGGCCCGCGTGTGATACGGCTGGAATCCACAGCAGCCTCCGATGTAGCGGATGCCAGAGTCGTAGGCCTCCCGTGCGTACTTCTGCATGTCCCACCGGGTCATCAACCTGGGCTCCAAGGCTGTGAGGAAGAAGATGAGCATCCATTCATGTTCACGCTCCAGAACTGATCCATGAGTGGGACTACACACCTGATCAAAATACACAACAACCAGGAAGGAGGACCCGGCGAGACTGCTCACCGAAAGGGAATTCATGGAGAGCGATGAAGCCCTGCGGGTCACAGTCGGGTGTGTTGTAGGCCAGCGGCTGGACCATGTAGTGAGCCTTCAGCCCGGCCTTGCCCACCCCCTCCATCATCATCTTCACGGTCTTCACAGCGGTCAGTGGGTCAAAGTGGCAGTTGACCCCCACTATGTCCGCTCCTGTAAAAACGGGTGCAGAACAAGTCTTCTTTAACAGGGTTGATATGCTTTGGATATAGTGAGTAACATTCTGCTGATTTGAAAACATAACAAAGTTAACGAATCTAATCAAATTGTTTTCTTTGGTTCCTTCTATCAAATAAAAAAAATGCCTTCTGCCAAACTTCTGGTAGAATGTTTTGATTTATTTAGGGGCGGAGCTAGATTAGTGTTCAGGTTTGGCTCTCTTGCACAAGCCACTCCCACTCGCTACATTCAGATTGGGGAGAGTAGCCAGAACGCCTGATTTACCTTACCTGGTAACCAATACTGCCAGTAACAGTCAATGCATGCCTTTAACCTATAGAGGGCAATTTGAGTCTATTATTACACCTTATCTGAGATGTTTTGGACTTTGAGATTAAAAAATGTTGGCTCTGGTTGAGGTTTGGCTCTGGTTTTCCTTTAAAGCTGGTATTTTGAAGTAAGCCCAAGACACCCAGTATAAATAAAACCTGGAAAACAACACCAGAGGCGAAGGCTTGGCGGAGAGCAGCAGGTAACATCCCATAATGAATGTTAGAAGACAGGTATTCTTCGCCATACCTGCTTGCACCAGTCTGACTGCACAGTCTCCAGGACTGACCCCATTCAGGTCTCCTTCTGGTCCGATACACAGCGTCACGGCAACGGGCTTCCCTGTGGTCTTCAGGACCTGGACAGCCCACTCAGCCTCCTCCACATGCTCAAAGTACTGCAGAACCACACAATACAAGCTATTAGTCCGGTTTGTTGCTCGGGCTACATTATAGATCGAGCTTGGGGGAGGAGATAGGTGTATTATATCCCTGATTATGATTTTGTATAGGGCGTGTTTATGATTATGTAATTATTTGAGATCCATCTAAATAATGAATGCAGGCCTACTTTTGTACTGTATCATTTGTATGTTTGTAACAGTGTCCTATAAGCCCATATGGGCTGGGCACCTATAATGATGCAGGCACTTAAATACAATAAAATCAGTTAAATAATAGGTAAAGAATATGCAGAATACTCAGAATTTCAGTTGGTTCGACCGACCCACTTTAAGAGCTGCTCCTTATAGACATTTTCGGTTACAAATTTTGTTACAAATTATTATTTATTTTTGCAAATAGGAAATAAGAATACATATTCTTATACGGATTCTGAGTGTGTGTTGAATGTGAATCTTTGGTGTGTTTGGTGTGTGTGTGTGTGTGTGTGTGTGTGTGTGTGTGTGTGTGTGTGTGTGTGCATGCGTGCATGCACTGTCTCACCTCTGCGATGAGAAAGTCCACCTTCTTCTGGACGAAGACCTCGATCTGCTTCATAAAGATGGCCTTGACTTCACCCTCACTCTTGCAGCTGAGGTAAGATGGAGTCTGCGAGACTCCACCAGCCACCAGGGCGTCGCCCTCGTCGGCCACCTCCCTGGCCAGGTCACACGCGGCCTCATTAATCTGCTTTCCCTGGAATTCAACGCAAACTTTATTAACATAAAAGAGAAACACTGTCTCACGGTAGGGGGTTCTTTTCTCTTTTTTTGTGACAATATACAAATTTGTTCAAAAACCTTCAAAATACACTGAATATATTCAGTAGCAGATCCAAAATACAAGTGGGTTTGGTCTGTTCATCGGGCGAGTTTAATTTTCTAAAGATCGGTTGGCACTTACGGTGAAACTCGGCGCATTGCCCCTGTTCTCCAGTTTGTCATCACTGGCGTAGAACGTAAACGTTTGGAGGACGTTTGCTCCCGCTCTGAGGAACTCCCGATGCAGTTGCCGCACTGAAACCACATGACAAGCATGTTGTTAACCAACATATGAATGCAGGGTCAACAGCGCCCCCAACGGTTGAAACCATGAAACCATCCCATCCGTAAAAGTCCTAAAAAGCAGACAGACTAGCTCCCTGTTAATGCATCTGAATTCACTGTATGCCTTCTATATACATAAAAACAAAAAACACATTTGCATCTGTAAATAGTAAAATAGCCTAGTTCATATTAACCAGAAGACTAAACGTGGGGTGATTATTTGCGTGATTCTGGGGATACCTGCTTCAGGGTGTTCTGCGGCTGCTTCCGGGGTGTACGGCCCCGCCTTCACATAGCCTCTTTTCTCAAGTTCGAACACATATCCTCCGTCACCCAGCACCACCTCGCCTGCATTCAGACGCTCCAGAATGTTCTGTTCAGAATTCAAAGAACGTGTTTTAAAGAACATGAATGGTCAACTTGCACCAATACATTGCATTAAGGCCCTTTACTTACTTAACTCGTTATTTATCAGATTCTTATAGCCCTGCACTCAGCCCAGTTGTTTTGTGAAGCAATTATATAGCATATGTTTAGCTATTCCAATTGATTTTGATTGCAGCCTATTGCGTTGTTCTCTGTATTGCCTTGATAATAAGTATTTTATCCAAAGCTTCCCTAAATGACTGAATGCAATGAAGCCTAATAATGTAGGCAAGAAATAGCCCTACATCAGGTGGCATATATTTACTTTAGACAAGACAAACTATTGTTTTACCTTCTTTGCTCCTCCTGGTGCCATACTCATATCTGCTGTAAGACTCCTGTGCTCAGTGAGACAAAGTAGAACACCTTGCAAACATCCGTATTATAGAGGGGTGGTGGTGTAGCTGGGGGTGTGGTGTACTATCACAACTCACCGAAAGAAACGCCTGTCTTTCGCATATTTATATCCATCTTTATTTCTTCTCAATGCATGCTTGGACACGTTCCACCAGCAAGACCTGCTCTGCCCCCAGAGATAGACCTATAGGCATGATGCAGCTTACTGCTATATAGGCCATATCTAGAATGATATATTATTTACCACTATTAGGCAGTCTAATAACAATCAAAAACATTCCTGATAGTAGGAGAGGGCTGAACAAGTGAAATAATGCAGGGAGAAATGTAATGCTTTAAACATAATAAAACAGTATAATGAAGTAAAAGTGTTGAGATCTGAATCATAAGGAAGTGGCAATGAACAACCTGTTCTACCAGTCAAGCACATTTTAAGTCAGAAACGTTTAGCCCAAGGACAGTTAGACTACACCAGACAGTCATACTAGCCTGGTTCTAACAGTCTATCGTGCAAGGCCTTTCCAGTCCAGTTTTGAAGGAATTGTCATCCCATATCAGCGAGGACATTCTTATTCTCGTGCGAGGGCTGGCTCTCCCCAGGCTAGTTAACTAACGTATACATGGTGGAACATGAAATACACGCAGGTGGAAAGTATTACAGGTAAGAGACCAGGATCACTGGTTACAAAGGAAAACCTTCAGCCTCTCGAAGAGGAACAGAGAAGTCACCCGTTCCTCCACAAGGTCCAACACCACATCCCCTCACACCTCGTTACAGCCAAGTAGCCCCTGAGCTCGCCATAACATCAAGACAAGGACAAAAAGGGCCAAAAATAATGTATAAAATAATTATACAATGTGTGTGTGGGTGCATATTGATGTGAAGTTGTGATGTATAAAGGTGTGATACATATCACACTATATATAGGGGCATATACAGGGTTCGAATTACAGGGGAGCTAAGGGGAGCTTGGCTCCCCTGAAAAGGACATGCGCTCCCCTGAAAGCCTAATTTGAGAAATGTAGGGGGAGCTCTAAAACAACGTCCATTTTTTTGTGTCACGGCTTATAGATTTTGAGTTTCTGTACATTTAGGCTCCTGAAATAAATAATAATAATAAAAATGTCAATGTTGTGTTTATTCGCTCATAACATTCCAATTTCCGTGCGTGGAGGCGCACTCAATCACTACGTTAACGCAACACTACGTTAACATTGAACTTGAACGTCTTCTAGCTAACAAGTTATGCGGTATGTCGCAGTAGTAGTAGTGACGTACGTACGTTGCCTCCACAATGTTTCACTGTGCAGTAGGCGTTTGCGTGTTGTGTTTAGAGTGACTGTTGCAAAGGTTGTCTTGCTATGTTTTCTTTAAGACCAACAGTTGAGGCTATGGGCATGTTCCGATATTGTCATGTGATGTAACATGTAATCTAGGTCTGGTCTGTTTAGAAACGTAACGCAAACCATTGGCCTGTCCACTGTGTGTAGGTAGTATAGTATAGGTAGTTTACACACAAACCCACAAAAACACACAAAGAACCCCCCCCCACACACACACAGACGTTTGCGTGTGTGTAAAACCGTAAAACAATATTTGTTCAGAGCACATATTTTCCTATAGGTTCAGTTTAATCGCTGTGTGATCCAGTCCTGAACATCTGAATTATCCTTGACAGTTTTGTAGTGAGCGATACCCATTTCAGCAAGGACTTAATAGTAGTAATAGTAATAATATGTTATTATATGTTAACTGTTTGTGAGAAGAACAGCGATATGGAACCTCTCTGAGAGTGTATGCAGGGCGTCAGGTGAGCCAGGTTTTTAAGACTTCTTTAGCGTTGGAATACTAGCTCCAAACAAAACAACCAAAAAAAATCTCTCTTCCCTCTCTGCTCCCTCCCTCCCTACGTTTTCTACGTTAATAATTCATGAATCGTACTACAGCACTTTTAAGTTTGATTAAATATCAGAAACCAGATCCCATTTCAATCACAATTCCTATCTATGGTTTGGCCTACTCCTATAGGGCCAGGGTTTTGCAATAAACTCCCCAAGGTCCATACTGTGATGAGATAACCACGCAAAGCTCAACAGGCATTGGTTGGATGTGTATTACAAAATATAACCTAAAATGTACATATCAGGCCGTACATATCATTTTTATTTAAATCTCTCATTTGGCATAATTAAGACAGAATCTTGTTAGATAAATCTTGTTTTGAAAAATGTTTTGCACATGCAGCTTGTAAAAAAAAAGTGTATTAACAACAGTCCTTATTGTCTAATTAAAGACAATTGTCAGTAATTGTCTTTAATGTGTGTAGGCCTATATCATTCTGAATCGAAACAGGTGTAGGCCTAAACGGTGGTTTACCGTTCAAGAATTAAATGCCAATACAGCAAAGTTCTTATTCAATGAGAGTGTGTGGCCTATATTTGGAGTCCTAGCAAATAAGGCGTGACCCAAAGGTTCAACTGGGTGGATGGATCCGGTTAAAGTTTCACTCAACTCAAATCGTTCCTCGGGTTGAAGGCGGTCGTAGTTTGTTTACCAAATGGTGATATTTGCAACGTGGGCCTACGGACAGACACGCAATGATTTGAGTGGCATTCCCTGCTTTTCACTAGATTCATTATGTCTCGGATATTTAACCTTATAAACGTTCAAGTGCGAAGAGACTTGGCTTTGCGTCGGGGGATTGCACGACTTCCAATTCGCACTATATTTAGTACATCAAGAACAAATAATGACAGGTGAGACCCTTTTCTTTTTATCCACTTTAATTCATTAGCATTCTCTAGGCTAAATCCCACTTTAGTAGGCTATTAAGCAATCTGGCAATTGTAGAGAAATAGCCTAATCCAGAGCGATAAAGTGTATGGCAAATCAAAAGAGCGTATTTTTTATCTTTAGAAAATGCTTCAAGTTGGTCTGAACAATTATTAATGAGCGTGCAAATTACTTTCTTATGCGACATAGGCCAATACACTGTCCTAAGTTCCCAACGCTTCTGCATTGTCTGGCAAAACACCCTATTTTTTCCTCCCAAAAAACCCCCACACATGATAAGTAAAAATATATAGTAGCCTACCAATGGTTAAATCACTGCCCCCTCGTGTGTTCAGAGACGCGGCCTCCGTGTTGGGGAAGCGGTGGAAGGACTCCGCGGACACCGTCATCATCGGCGGAGGATGCGTGGGCGTCAGCGTGGCCTACCACCTCGCCAAGGGCGGCATGAAGGACGTTGTCCTGCTCGAGAAGTCCGAGCTGACGGCAGGGTCCACCTGGCACGCTGTATGTCGTTTAGTAGCACTGCTGCTGCTCCCTCAGTAGCACTAGCATCATATCGCTGTAGTTGTTGTTGATGATGATGATGTTTTTGTAGTTATCAAACAGGAATGAAGGTATGAAGCAGCGCTGGTCAGGGTTGGGGTATCAAAGTATGGGCATGTAGATCTATATAGAACTGACTTTGCATGCAGTGCAGAATACTGTCCGTTCTATATACAGAGTTAGGTGGGCATCACGATTTGCATTAAACAATAAAAAAAAGTGTCTAATACTGTTTGAAGGGTCTTCCCACCAATTTCAAATCAATACATTGTCGACTCAAAACAATCCTGAAATTTATGTTATTCTGCTGCCGAGCCCCATTGATCAATGAGGCAATAAAGATGGTTGGATTGTATCTAATCAATTTGGAATCCAATAGATACAGCACAAAGAAAACTGCTGAAAAAATATATTATTTTAATATTAACATGCTATTTGAACCAACTCACTGAAGTGACATTGCTGTATGGATTCGTCTTTGTTATTTGTAATTAAACCATGTTACTTCAAACCTCTGCAGGCTGGCCTGACTGCGTACTACCACCCTGGAATCAACCTGAAGAAGGTTCACTACAACAGCATCAAGCTGTACGAGACCCTGGAGGAGGAAACAGGACAGGTCCAGTAGATCCATCACCTGTATCCGCTCATATATATATATCAATGTATCATGATGTTATATTGATATATATATATGATGATATTATCATATATCACACAATCTGCACCCCAAGTTACTTCACACCAATGGCTAGAG
>OOFG01106155.1:0-12736 GCA_900323295.1 Molva molva | reverse complement strand
AACCCCTATCAAGGAGTACGGTCCCAGAGCTGAGACTGTGCGTAGAGGTAAGCCCCACCAGATCTAACTGGTATCGCTCCACCTCCCTCACAAGCTCCGGTTCCTTCCCCCACAGCGAGGTGACGTTCCACGTCCCCAAAGCCAGCTTCCGCCGCCCGGGTCTGGTCCGTCGAGGCCCCTGACCTTCACTGCCACCCATGTGGCAGCGCACCCGACCCCAGCGTTTCTTCCTGCAGGTGGTGGGCCCACAGGACGGAGAGATGAGAGGTGCCACGTCACTTTTTCGGGCTGTGCCCGACCGGGCTCCGTGGCAAACCCGGCCACCAGGCGCTCGCCGACGAGCCCTCCGTCCGGGCCTGGCTCCAGACGGGGGCCCCGGGCTTCCTCCGGGCAGGGTCTCTCTTTCTCTCTGGTGTACTTGCATGGAGTCTTTGTGAACCATTCTTAGTCTGGCCCCTCACCTGAGACCACTCTGCCGTGGGAGACCCTACCAGGAGCACTAGGCTCCAGACAACACAGCCCTCAGGTTCACAGGGACACACAAACCTCTCCACCACGATAAGGTGACGGTTCCCGGAGAGGGTGAATTAAATATAATGATTTTATTCACGTAACATTTGTAGTGTAGTGAAGAGGAAGCGAGCAACAGGCTTAGTATGGCCTCCCTGAGGCCGTTAAAACAAAATGGCAGACACTTCCTAATTCTTCCTCTGGGGATGGCTGTGGAGAGCCTGCAGATCAATCTGAGCTGGAGCTCTACTGTATGGAACCATATTGTTTGCGATGCTGCCTCAGTGTGAACGGTCATAGCAGAATCCATGCGACTTTGACGTCAATCTAGATGGACATTCGTCTCAATCCCATGCTGGCTGTAGTCACTCGGTGAATACAAACATGTTAAACAGCTGCATGGGCGTCGAAGCATTTCAAATGTGGGCGGGACAATTTAACGGGCGGTTTGAAAAAAATTAAAAAACAGAGTAGATGTCATTTCCTGCATTCTGGTGCCTTTTAACAGGTGGTTTGATACTTTCATCTGGCTATACTAGCATGAAAACAATGATGGGTACATTTTGTAATTTCATCCAGAGGAAGTGGTTGGCCCCAGATCACATATTTGAAGATATTAAAAAGCTAAAAGTACAGAAATTGATTCGATGACTAATTCAGAGCCATCTTTAATTATAAACCACTCATTGTTTATTTAAACTTGAGGATCTCTTTATGCTTGCATGCAATTGCAATTTCTGTTCAATGAATTTCTTTAATATTATCAAATCAATGAAGGACAACTGTAGTCAAAGTGCTCCTATGCATTCTCCAATAAACTACATTCATCTTCCAATCATTTCTACTACTGTGAAGAATCACCAAGGACCTGAGGCCTGTGTCTCATAGATGTGTCTCGCTAGATTATGTTGTTAGCCAGTTATCTTGGTGGCTTTGTTTACACACACATTTTTACACACATAACACTGCTACTGAGAAGCACTCCACATAATATTTAGGGCAACATTTCATGACAAAAGGCATCAATATAACAACCATCTGCCACATTTCATGAAAAGCAATAGCCTTGAATCATAAGTGGCATAGGTTTGAGGAGTGTGTGACCAAATCCATCAAGTTAGCTGGATAACATCATAATGGCTTTGTGGCACAGGCCCCTGATATATAATTTTTTGGCTAAGAATACATATTTGCTAACATTTCAAATAGCAAAAAACTTAAAATCCAACAAAGAACCCAAACATCTCAACATTTAAATTAATGTGACACAATTAATCACCAACAATGAATAATGCTTGATGCTTTCTGCTGTTTTTTATTTAATAGATGTCATAACCTCACACAATTATCAGGTGCCCAGTTGTATTAACTAATCTAATGGTGGCACTGCAGTAACAGTTAAAAGATTTAAAGATAATAATAAAAAATAAAAGCTTTCAGCTATAGCTCCTCCCTGCCTTGGTACCTCCTTCATTGTTTTCCTTATTAGTCCCCTTCATCCCTTTTTGTTTCCTTGTTTACTTCACTTGTTCCTTCTTTACCTCTTCATTTTATCCCTTCTTTCTGTTTTAGTCTCATTTGTCTACTTTCCTCTTTCCTGCCATATTCCCCTTCTTCCTACCTAGTATACTCTCTTTGCTCAAGGCTTCCTTTCTTCCATCCTTGTATCCTGAATAACTTCCTTGTTTCCCTCCTTCATTGTTTATTTCCTTTCTCCTTTTTTCCCTTCCTTACTTGATTGTTGCTTCCTTTTTCCTGTTTTATTCTTTTTACTTGTGTCCTTTCCGTGCATCTGTGTTCTTTTTTCCCCATTCTCAAATTTCACTTTCACCATACTCCCCATTGCGACCTACAGCGAGATTGTTAACATTTTTTATATTTATATATATTATATTTGGCTTGAGACTAAAAAAGACTAGACAAAACAAGTCCTTAGACTAAATGAAGGCCCCAAAAACACACCTTCTCTTATCATTTGCAGAGATAAAGAGCTGGCAAATCTCTCAAGTTTGTCTTGGTGGATGTGGCAGACGCCCACATTGTTCAAACGACATTGACTCATGGAGGAGCGGAGCCATGTCTTAAGCCTTCTTAAGGCACTGAAACTTCGTTCTGCTTCGGGAGAATGGCACTACAAGAAGTCTGACCAAAGACTCTACTTGTGTAAAGAGAGCACGGACTTCTGGCAGCATAGCTTTGAGAGTGTTTACTGCGTCAGTGATGGTGCTGGATGGATATTGAAGCTTAAACATTGCCAGTTGCACCTCCAGTGAATTGCGATTAAGTTCTGGGTAAAGACTGACAACATCTTCTTCCACCTTTCCAGAGACTAGCACCCTTTCCAACAAGTGTATCGAAGCTGCTCTGGTCAAAGCGCTTGGTCAACTGTACATCAACAGCATGTAACACTTTGAAGTATTCTACTCTATAGTGCTCTTCAGTGGATGCTGGTGTGAACACTGCTGCATTTCCTGTGTAGCGCTTAGGAGGTCTCCGGATGTGAGGCATCTGGATGGTCTCAATGCCCACCTCACTGATCATGTCACAGGCCGTTGCATAAATCTGATAGGGTTTTCACGCAATCAACTGCTGCAAGCATCCCTGAGACACTTCCAGCCTTGCTCTGAAGGAAGCGGTTGAGGCACTCTAGTTCTTTGAGCACTTCAGAGGCAAGAAGAAGGCAGAGCAAAGTGCCCCTTCTGAAAAGTCCCCTTGCGGTTGTGCACGTGTCAGAGGAGCCAGATGCAGCCATTTCCTCCAGACTAAGCAATACCTCTTCATACTGTCCTATGACTGCCTGATGGATGGCCACTATCCTCACAAGCCATCATGTAGGGCAGAGGGGCTTTAGAGTTCTAAAACTCCCCACTTCAGACTGGGCAATCGCTTTAAAAATGGTCTTATATTTTCCAGACTGGTAGTAGAGAGTGCCAAGTTTGTGGACCAAATTCAGTGCATCAGACACAACAGGGGATGAGCCGCAGGCTGTCTGAGTCACAAGATTGACACAGTGAGGACCGCAATGGACATATAAAGCAAGAGGTTGCTTCTCTCTGAGAAGTGCTTGAACTCCTTTGCTTTGGCTGGACATGTTTGCAGCTCCATCATAGGTCTGCCCTTGAAGATAGGACAAGGGCAAGTTCAACCGCAGGAGGACATCAGTCGCCACCCGAGCCAACTCCTTTCCTGTTGTTGAAGACACCTCATATAGACCTATAAAGTCTTCATGAGGGACAAGATCATGATCCACATAACGGATACATATGGCCTCTTGTTCAACTCCAGACACATCCTGGGTTCCATCAATAATAATGGAGTGCTGCAGTGTGGGCAACCCCTGTACAGTATTTGCAATTCTCCTAACGATGGAGTTGGCCATGATATTCAAAATCTCATTTTGAATTTCAGCGCTTGTGTAATTGTTTGACTTTGAGGGCTTACTTAGCCATCTCTTCAGCACATCATCATATTCTGATCTGAGTTGCAGAAGCTGCCTCAGATTGCCTTCACCATTGTCATGGCCACGCAGAGCTAGACCCTGGCTGGCATCATTCATTTACCAATATAAAAGGTGAATGTCAGCTCATCTGTGTTTTGTACCTGGGCGTGAGACGTTGCTACTGCTCGATGTATTTGGGGAGCTATGGCTGGGAGACCGCAATGCATCAAACATGGTGCATTCCTTTAGATTTACGCCGTGTTGCAGCAAATGCTTCGTCATGTTGGAGGTGCTTCCTCCCTAGCACGAAATGTCTTTACTGCAGGTGTTGCATTTTGCAGTGTCTTTATTTTTTTGTAAAGCTATGCCAAACTTTAGAACGCTTGCTTCAGTCAGCCATGGTTCAGGCAGTAAATGTAAATTTCTCTTTTTTACACGTTTTGTTGACGTATTACAAATGACGTGACATTAGGTCCGCGTAGCAGGTGCTGAGCTGGCAGAGAGCGCCACTGAAATTATGTAAAGGTTCGTAATCGAAGCAGAACCAAAGTGCAGAACCGAAATGCTGGTCTTATCAAATCCACGGTTCTTGGAAATTTAAAACCGGTTCCAACTCTCCACTCAACTCGATATCCCACCCTAAGCGACTGCATCTCCGCACTCGCAAATGCATGACCTAATTAGGCTGGCCAAGAGCTGGCTAACTGCTTCCCCACTGACGGTCACAGAGAAAGTGGTCATGGACAAATTTCTACGCACTCTCCCATTCAAAGCTAAAAAGTTAGCCAGCCAAGCCAACCCACAGAGTGCAGATCAGCTGGTGGAGCTGGAGGAAGGTCACCAGGTGGCTTTGGAGGTCCTGCACAGTGGACGTCCACTGAGGTGGGAACCCACCCCTCGCCCAAAGGACACCGTGTCAATAGCATGCAGACACAGTGAGACCAAGAACTACACCACTACCGTCCTTCACTTACAGACCACAAAGGGACAATACACGGGACCAGTGGGAGTCGTGCTAAACCTGCCTGTGCCGGTCCTTATCGGGAGGGACTCCCCACTGTTCAGCCAACTGTGGGCCAGTATTGCTGGAGACGGGGAAAACCGAGGGAACCCGAAGGGAGGAGAAACCACACTTTCGCAGCCCCTTAGTTCCCCTACCCATTATTTCAGTCCCTTTCAGCAGGATCGCCATGGACCTGGTGGGACCACTACCCAAGGGCCCCCGAGGGCACCAATACATACTGGTGATACTGGATTATGCCACTAGGTACCCTAAAGCCATTCCCCTGCGCACCATGGCCTCAAAAGGAATTGCACGTGAGTTGGTCCTGATGTTCTCCCGGGTAGGCATCCCCGACGAAATACTAACAGACCAGGAAACCCCCTTCATGTCACGAATCATGAAGGATCTCTGCAAGTTAATGAAAATAACCTAGTTCCGCAAGTATACCACCCGCAGACCGATGGACTAGTGGAGAGATTCAACTGGACCCTGAAGCAAATGCTGAAGAAGGTGATGGAGGTAGACGGACGCAACTGGGACCAACTACTCCCCTACCTGATGTTCTCGGTCCGAGAAGTGCCCCAAGCGTCGACCGGCTACTCCCCCTTTGAACTCCTCTACGGGAGACAACCCCGGTGGCTGCTGGAAGTGGTTAAAAAAACATAGGAACAGCAACCGTCACCCATCAAACCCTGGTGGAACACGTGGGAGACATGAGGGACCGGATGGCCACTCTGTGGGCCCTGGTGCGGGAACACATGTAGGAGGCCCAGGATGCCCAAGCGCGGGTCTACAACAGAGGGACCCAACGGCAAGACTTCCAGCGCGAAGACAAAGTGTTGGTGCTTGTCCCCACAACAGAGTGTACGTTTCTGGCCCGATAGAACGGGCCATACGAAGTGCTTGAGGAGGTGGGGGAAGTAAATTATAGGTTTCGACAGTCGGGACGTCGGCGCCCGACCCAAATTGACCATAAAAACGTTAAAGAAATGGATTGCCAGGGATGTACTCTGCTCTATTCCTCCAAAGAAGGCTACCACCGAGACCGGGCCTGCCGAGGTGCCCCTAGGGAACAGCTGAGCCCAGCACAGAGGCAGGAGCTGACGGAGTTGGTCGACCGGAACCAGGACGTGTTCTCCAGTGAACCGGGCCACACCAATCTGGTACAGCACCACATCATCACCGAGCCCAGGACAAAGGTGAAATTGAGACCCTACCGCATACTGGAAGCCAGGAGAGATGCCATCAGGACTAGGGATGCACCGATTCAACTTCTTCTCAGACCAAGTACATTCCACTTCTTCTCAGGCAAGTACCCATATGTAAGTACAAGTACTTACATATGGGTACTTGCCGATACTGAGTACCGATATGAGTACTTAATAATACCATTACAGTTTAATGACTTTGAAAACATGTTTTATTTTCATCAGACTGTAACAAAGAAAATATACAACATGATGCTGATGCTGACATTTTAACATTCAACTGTGTTTTCCTGAACAAACATTGCACTGCTGCACATTTCACTTAAATGTAACCTGTGACACATCCAGTGGATTTCAGTACCACACAACATACTGTAGCAGAACAACTGAAATTATATGGTATCACATGTTAATGCTGTCTGAGGAATCAGCCTTTTTCGGAAAAGTGAGAGGCAGGTTCTTTTTAATGAAAAGAAGCTTCTCTGCATGATCAGCTGTGAGCCTGTTTCGGTTTTCATCTACAATATGTGACACTGAGATAAACAGCCTTTCGCTTTCCACACTACTGCATGGTGCTGAGTGGTATCTGCGTGACATTTTGGCCAGAGTGGGAAACCACACTTTGTTAACCCCCCAGTACTGCAGTGGTCTCTCCAAGTTGTGGTCTCTCCAAGGTGTCCCTAACTGCATGGCAGCAGCCACTGGTGCTCAGTTATATTGATGCTTGCTCATCCCCCAGATCCTCCTGCTTGTCTGCCTCTCCTCCAGACACCTTCTGCAGCTCCAGCATCACCATCTCTGGCTGCAACTAAGGTTCCCTTCATTGATTTTGACGCCATGGTCCTCATCTGTTTCTTTAGTCAAAAGTCTCTGAATAACGGTCACAGCAGGAATCAAATCTGATGCCAAAGCATCAAAGGAAGTGTCCACTGGTGAGCGGTGAGATTGTCAGGGAGCTCATATTCGGACCCAAATATTCCCAGAGCCCGCTTTTGCTCATCTTTGTGGACTCTTCTTATAGGCATGTTGAGCTGCACCGAATGTCTTCCAGGTGGGAGTAGGCTATGGCGGAATGTTTAAAATGTCCTACTATTTTACGTCCGACTGCCACCGCATCAGCTACACTTCTCTGAGACAGAACACCCTCGTTAACAGCCAGCTGGAGGATGTGAACGACACATGGCAGGCTAGGGAGTCCAGCATCACTCATGGCCTTGATCATGTTTTTGGCGTTGTCCCGGAGCACAACGTGAGTAGAACTTTTCGGAATGCCCCATGTCTGAAGCATATCATCAAACACACCTGCTATGGCTTGGCCAGTGTGCGAACCCCGCAGCTTCTTTGCTTGTAGAAAGACTCTCTGGGGAGTAAAATCATCCACTGCGCAGTTAAACATATGAGATACATTGGGCTCACATTGCTAGTCCAAATATCAGTGGTGAAGCTGAAGGCCAAAATGTCCTGCAATAGGCTGTTCATGTGCCTTTTCACAAAGTCATGCAGCTTTGGTAATACGGTTTCTGTGTGTGGTGTGTGGTGACGGCTGGGAATCTTATACTTCGACTCCAGTACACTGAGAAGACGACGAAATCACGTATTATCTACAACTGACAACGGCTGGTCATCAAGAGCAATGCCCGTGGCTTGTCTTTGGACATTTTCTCTCGCTTTTCCAGCGTTTGCTGCAAAGTTGGTTGTTGCTGTTTCCCACAGCTAGCATTAGCAAACTCCTTGAACTCTGCGTTGTGTTTTATCTTTAGATGTTTTATCAAATTGCTTGTGTTAAAGGAGCTGTTTTTCACCCCTCTTGACAATTTAGCAGAGCATAGTTTGCAGTCTGCTTTACTTTTGTCATCATTGCTTATCCTATAATATCTCCAAACTGCTGACATTGCTTCTCCTCCGTCTACCTGCTCAAGTGACGAGAGGTTAACGTTACGTCACGTTGCGTAAAGTGGTATCGGGTGGTTGTATCAGAGAAGTTTTACGAGTACGAGTACATGAGCACAGTATCGGGCCTGAGTACTGGTATTGGTATCGGTGCAACCGAGGTAAAGACGATGTTGGAAGCGGGAGTCATCGAGGAGGCGAACAGTGAGTGCTGCAGTCTTGTCACAACTACAAGGAGGTGAGGAACACCCAGTCATGTTTATTAGCCGGAAGTTGTTGCCGCAGGAACAAAAATATTCCACGGTGGAAAAGGAATGTCTCGCAATCAAGTGGGCTCTAGAAACCCTGAAGTATTACCTATTGGGACGCCACTTCACCCTGGTCACGGATCATGCACCACTGGTTTGGATGTCGCGGAATAAGGACAGTAACGCCCGGGTCACCCGCATGTTCTTATCACTACAACCCTTTGCTTTCTCTGTTGTTCACAGGTCAGGGGCAGCCCATGGGAATGGCGATGCCCTCTCCAGGAGGGAGGCTCTAGGGAGCTGGACCGCCCCTCCCTCCCGGTCGGAGCTGAGGGGGAGGGTGTGTGGCAGACGGCAGGGAGGGTTGAGGGGAAGAGTGATTGAAGGGAGACATCTTGCATCCCGCTGGCTCCAACCCCCACGCCTTATATGGACTTCCTCCTTTAACGAGGCAAACCTGAGGATCGTTAAGGGAGAGCAGGCTGCCACATGGGCGGCTAGCAACTACAGAAAGCATCTGTGTGATCTTCTGGGAGTACTGTACCGCCGACGAGAGAATAGAAAGAGAATAGCACTGATTCCCTGTTGTGACCTGGACCTTCTGATTACCCCCACCGTGGACCGAACTGCTTTGGATTGATTAAGGCTTGTGGACACGGATGAGGTAGTTGACTTCCCCCCCTGGATGTAAATACCCCTAATAAATGACCATTGACTGTGAACTGCTCTCAGTGTATGTGTGGTTGCTATTCAACTTGGTAGCGTGGAAACCCCACACCCACGAGCCTGCTACACTATAGTTGGAAGTTCAATCAACTCAACTACTTACCAAAGCCAATCTCGGATTGAGTGCGTTAGCGAGCTACAACGTTCATAAACCATGATTATATTCAGTGTTTGGTGTAAGGAAATAGTGAGGCTCACTGCGATTTCACAGAGGAATGTTAATGGTTGTCCGTTAGTTCGTAAGTATCCTGTGCCTTCATTTTTGCTATCAATGTAATCAGTAATCAGTTTGTGGCACATGCTGAATTAAAAAAAATTGTACTTCACATTGTTCAGTTACCAAACAGGAGGACCATCCACATCAACTCCTAGCAAGAGACCTGGAAAGCCAGTTCAAGTCCTTTCTACCTCGCAGCCTCCACCACAGCATCCAGTGACTCACCATCAGATGGGTAAAGTCCAGCATCCAGTGACTCACCATCAGATGGGTAAAGTCCCTTCTACCTCGCAGCCTCCACCACAGCATCCAGTGACTCACCATCAGATGGGTAAAGTCCCTTCTACCTCGCAGCCTCCACCACAGCACCATCCAGTGATCATCAGATGGGTAATGAATACTGAATTATTAGAATATCACTTCTCCACTGTTTTCTGGAGCCTGGAATTGCAGACCTTTCCATTTCAGAAATAGAATCACAGGTCCTAGATGAAATGTGACATTGAAATGTTGTATTATTTCAAGGGAATGTGGTGATGGTTGTTTTAAATGAACACTAGGCTATACACTAAAGTCCTTTAGCATCCAACAGGCGGTGAAGACATTAGTTCTGATGAGGACTAACTTATATATCTATCAGCAGACTGTAATAGCAGAAGTTTGATATGCTACTGTTCTGTCTGATTGAATAGGTGTATAGCCCTGGTCTATATTTTTCTGAGATGGTACATTATGGTTCCTACTCGTCTGAATGCAATGTCTTTGACCTCCCAGGGGCCAGCAAATGACAAGAGCTGAACATAAACTACAACCTCCGAACCCGTGTTCCAAAATTAACGGTCAACTGAACGAGCTGCACTACATTCATTGCAAAACAAAAATGTTACTTGAAAATATATATATTTTTTATAAATATAAATAAATGTCTTGTACGGTGTATAAAAACATTGCTTCTGTATTTAATCACTCATACTCTTACTATTATTTGAATAAGCAATGCCTTATAAAGAAGGCAGTATGGAACCATACATTACATTTTTTACATAATAATGTAAAAAATGTACAACAATAATTATAAAATGTACAAAAGAAATACTAACCATTCTATAAAAAGGAAGATATTTCTAAAGAAGATAACAGGAGTGATGTTGCTAACAGTAATAATAACACTGCTGCCATGAACCCAGTGTGCTGCCATTTGGGTCTGGGTATTGGTCATGTATCCTGCTCACTATCCTGCTCACTCCTGCCGTGCCGCCTGCTGATGCGGTCCCTCTTCCTCTACCCACCGGTCTTCCTTTTGCCGCACCGCTTGCTCTTCCTGTCCCTTTCCTTTTTCCTGCGGCCGTCCCTCTTGTTTTTCCCTGTGACAGGTCTTGCCCACTGCTATAGGAGGGACTCCAGGTATCATCAACAGTTGACATTGATATATCCAATGAGGAGCTATCAGTCTTCCTGCAACATACAATATTCACATGTCAACAGAAGCACATACAAAAACCTTAATACATTACTTCATACGTGAACATGATTGCTGCTGAGTCGCGTCAGATCGATTTTCACCGGAAATGGTGGTGAAGACCACGACTCCCATGAGCCCACTCTACTACACGACTTTTGTTATTGTTTTGATTGAGAGCCACCTAGTGGCAGAAAATCACATATTATGCCTTTAACTCCAACTTGCTGCGGTTGCCAACACTCACTCAATACAACCAGCAGCCAAAGCAAACACGCTAGAGTCGTGTCAAGACTCAGCTGTGTCAGTTCTTCGTCTCTTTCCACCTCCCAAATTCGCAAATAATAATCTTGGTTTTACCCCTCTTCTTGTCGTTTGCTTTCTTATACATGCACCGAGGCACTTTTTGCAGGTGAAGTCGCTGGGAAGTCACCAGTAAGTAAGCTCTGCCAAAGCAAGAGTGCATCCAGAGCTGCGTGGTCGGGCACGCTAGTACTCCTCTACACAGAGCTAGCACGCCCCCTGGAGTTATTACAAGCAAAGTAAACACCAGATTTATTTGGTGCGTAAACTTTCAGAATACAGTATATCAGGTATAGGATGAGATTTACTTTATGGAATTTTGCTATTTGTAGCTATCAGCATTTCCTACAGCTATATCTATCTCAATTTACTCAAAAAAAAGATATTGGAAAATCTTACACATTGTAACTTTAATATAGCTACAAGGGTAGCATCAAATGTGAAAATTGTATTTAACAGTTGAGGCTTGATTCACATTGAAATGAGCAGTTGGTATAAAAACAATTTCTAAACATATAGCCTACTGTATATACAGTAGGCTAATGGGTCCTATTGGAAATCGAGATAGTGATCTGTAATGTGATTTAAGAACATATAAATAATATAATTAGACCTGTAGTATGCCTATTCTCAGATTTCCTTTTACTCATAACGGAAGGTTGAATAATGTGCATAACCTAAGCGTCGCCCATCTCTATTGCCCTTGATTAAGTGATCTTGATGAAGGCATGCCGATAGTAGACCTTTTCACTCCATATGCTGATAAGTTGTTTACTATAGAGACCAGCAGCCTTTTCACTGGTTTAGGAAACAGAATAACAACTCATATGCCTACATATAAAAACAGCCACTGTTTCCCCCTCACCTAGGAAATAATTGCGTCCACTTGTGGATATTGTACGAAAACCTTTTGAGAGCTGGCTCTGACCTCATGGGAAACAGTCCGCTCTGCTCATTGAAGGACGCTTCTGCAAAGCTATAGTGAGTCACTCATGTTTCAATGGAGCAGGACTTGGTCGAATATGTAAGTTAGAACAACATTGTATTTGTTTGAAATACAGGCGTCTAGAGCTGAGTCATTTGGAGGTAAGTTTGATAATCGAACAAACGTTTAATATTCATGTGCCCCCTGTGACAATTTACATCCTACCGAGTACCCCAGCATCACGGACAGCTCACTCAAAGTTTTTGTTCTTAATTTGCTGCATAAACAAAAAGTGAACACGCATATACATACATATATACATAACATATAAATACGAGACAGAATGACTGCTTTTTATTTGAATTTCAAACAGGTGGTCTGCACCTAAACTCACGCACAGCATAACAAGGTCAACAAAATTGGTCAGTAACAAACTGGACTATAGCCATAAACTGTACTGTACTACTTGCTTATAATATTTAAATAAATGTGTCGGTTCTCAACCAACCTACCGTTACTCACTAAAGGGGAACAACTTTTATCCGACTTTTAGACCAAACGTCTCTGTTGATCTTCCAGTGCGTAAGTTTCGCGTCCTGGATAAGAGGAAGGGGAGTGTGGTTACACTGGGCTGCATGCACTTACTTTCGGTGCTGACACTTCAGTCAGCAACAGGACTGTTTGGGGAGGTAAATCACAGATTAATTTCGAGTACCCCCATGATCAATCCACGTACCCCACTTTGACCACCGCTGCAAGTTTAGGATTGTAATAACGATTTCGATTTCGCGCGCTTGCGCCTAGCATG
>OOFG01106145.1:0-18160 GCA_900323295.1 Molva molva | reverse complement strand
CATTCTGCATGATGCGGAACAGTTTGTTAGGGGTGGTCATGTTGTGGCCAAGGGATTTCTTGGAGTTGCGGAAGAAAGTGTCTGGGGTCCAAATCTTGTCCACCATTCGGTTGTTAAGGCGCAGGATTTCAATTGGCCCTTCGAACTTCAGCCTCTCGTCAACCCACATTTGCCGGAAAAACATGTCCATGGTGAATTCCTGTAATGTCAGGTAACAGTGGTGACATTAGTTATTCATTTGAATGTACCTAATTTATCCTCTGGGATTAATTAAGAACATTTTATCTTGTGGTGTACATGTTTGTTAATTCCATGTCTAGATTTATTCTGCAACCGTACACATTATAAAGGAATTTTACAGGTCAACTGCCAACCAATTACAATAAAATGTGTAAACAGTTGATGGTGGTGGTATTGGTAGAAGCAATTCACGACGGACAGTCTTTAATAAAATCATTCAGCAATTCTGCTTCATGATGTCTTATTGATTTGCTGGCCAGCGATCATACCGTTATGAGGATGGTCAAACAGATTAAAATTCATTAGGCAGTAAGCCCTGAAGCTTATCACTTCCCATATTCAATAGGCCTACATGTGAACAGGTGGCAGCAGAAAGATACCTTACCATTTCAACATCTGAAACCGGTCCAAAACTGGTGACGAAGAAGTCAGTCTTTACCTCCGTTATACCTCCTGCCAAAGAGTTAAGAAAGAGTTGACACTCACAGCAAGCCACAAAATAGGCCTACACAACATTTCTTGTCTACCCAACTTATTTCAATTTTTAGGCAATGTATCTGAATTGTTATTTTATTTTATTCAGCCACAAGCTGACATAAACATAATACAATTATTAGACAAATATATAAAGTGCATTTACCACCAGACCCGGGGCGCAGTCTGTTGTCGTACCCGTCCAGTAGTCTATCCAGAATGCGAGTGATGTTGGCTGAATCGTTTCCATAAACATTGCCTGTACTGATTAGAGACAAACGTGTTATAATTTAGTTCAACAGGTAGGCCTTATAGTCTTGGACTCAATAGGGCTATGTTTAGAAAAAACTGACTTACTTTGCCCACCAAATAAAAGCAACCAAAATGAAGGAAGTCATTCTGAAACTTGTAAGTTAACTTTCTTAACCTCTAATTTTCAATTAAAAAAACTACTCGAGGAAAGTGGCAACGCAAACAGCAGACTATATTTGTGTCTGGAAACGGAATGACTTAAAAGAGACGGAAAGACCTGTCGTAATCTAATTAAAGGATCAGTAAATCCACTCCTTTTTTAGACAGACAGGGACGTTTCACACTGAAAACTACATTCGCCCACCAGAAGAAACGCCAAAGCTATTTTATCCAGATAATTAAGTTAGTACAACTGCTCCAATCTTTAACGTTTTAAAGATTTGAGTTAAACAATGTATGTTTATGGAGTCAAGACGTCTCCTCAACGTTATCATTTTCACACAGCAGATGGCGCTGTAGGACCGCAACCTTACGGACTACCAGGAAGCGCAATCTGGACGAAGAAGAATCTAGATCAGCATGAATCGGATACGACAATAATCCGAAACCTAGGATGAGAAGGCTAGTCTACTCAATTACATCATGCTATATCTCTACACAATGACAATTTCTAAATAGGTGTGTCATTTCTACTTTTCTTTTTATGACCAATCCAGAAATTACCTTCCGTCATATCCTCTGACGTTTTAGTAAACTATTAAGTTAGCTTTCTACTCATTGGGTGTCTGGCAGAAAGTATCGTACGCTGACCATCAGCATGTCAGTCCATTTCGAGGAGAGAAGTGGTGTTGTCCCATGCCCGACTCCCTGGGGGTCGTGGTACCAAACCATGGAAGAGGTCTTCATTGAAGTGAACGTCCCTCAAGGAACATCTGGGAAAGAGGTGAAATGCACTTTGGGCTCAAGACAAATTGAACTGCATGTAAAAGGAAAGGAGATCATCAAGGTACGGTTTCTCAAAGATGCATACGTCGTTTCTTTCTTGTCTGGATTGTATTCATACAGTTCGTATGACGTTTTTAAATAGGCAGTGTTTCGAAGCACAGACACGCATGCAATAGTATGGTTATGTATTGCCAGTGATCAAAACGCACAAGCTGGACAAAGTGTTACTCTTATTTCAAATAATGACATGTAGAAGCGAAATCATCACTCAAGTATGTCAGAATACCCACAACATTTCTTGAAATGATCACTGCACCTTAACCGACATTGTGTCCCTGAAGTCATGGCATGGGTCATGACTTAATTTCTTATCAATTACTAAATTTTGTAGGCAGAGCAGTTGACTAGAAAATCCAAGAAAGAAAGAGAGGGGAATGATGACTTTATCACAGATCCTAAACAATAAAAACATGCTTGGCTGAGACCCTCTCAAAAACATATGATCTCTATTTCAGACTGAAAAAAAACAAATCTACACATGGATAACTACTTCATACTATGTTCCTTTATGGTCAAGACTGACAATGGGACAGTTCCATCATGTAACACTTTTTTGTGGGTTGTGATACCAAAAAGACGTAATTGTATATTGTATTGAAAATAATTGCAGGTGGACAAGCTAAATAAAAGGAAATCAGGGGCAGTAAAGGATTTTTTGTAATATAATCATATCTTTGTTCTCTCCATTGACTTTAAGGGAAGGTTTTATGACAGCACCATCTCTGATGAGTCGACGTGGACATTGGGTACGTGAAGGTCCGGGCCATCCTTTTCAATTCAACATCCTTTCACTATGAGCCTTCCGCTCATTACCTGCCCATTGCTCCCACAGAGGATAAGGTCCTGATTCGCATCATACTGATGAAAACCAACAGGGAGGCCGGGAATTGTTGGCTGTCCCTGTTGGAAGGGGAGTACTGTGCTGATGCCTGGGTCCAGGATCAAATGCAGAGGAAGCTGACACTGGAGAGGTTCCACAGAGAGGTCAGTGTGACTGTTCAACGCAAATATACCAAGTCTTGGCACAGGTGGTACGGTATCTAAGTGATTAGATGTAGCTATCCAACATGTGGTAGTTAATGATAATGTACACGTTAATAGTAAATGACTCCCCAGAAAATGTGTGATTGTTTTAGCACTGGAACTTAATTTATTGTGATGCACTATTATGTACACTAAAATACCAAAAGTACTTGTTGGGATTTGAATAGTTAGTCTGTACTGTCCAGATATATATCTTTTTTTTTTATATAAATGGTGCTCAAGCAGGACTTTTTTCGTTACTCTAATTGTGATTGCATGCTTTGTTCTCAGCCTCACTTTCAAGTGGTTTTGGATTAAAGATTCTGCCAAATGACTTAATATAAAATGTATGGTAAGGCTGCACGTTATTTCATGCCTGTTGCGACAGAACCCTGGATTTGACTTCAGCGGTGCCGAGATTTCTGGGAACTTCGCTGGCGGTGGCCCCGACTTCTCCAGCTTGCAGAAGTAACCATGGAGGTGTCGAAGACATGATACTGAAATGGCTTGATACCACTTGCAGACATGGCAAAAATCAACTTGCTTTTCCTCAAGGAAAAACATGGAGAAGTTTTCCTGCATTTCCCATCTGGGATTAATACAACATCAACACAGGCTATCACAAAAGAAGTTCATTCACCGCCTTCACACTCTGCCTTTCTATACGGGATGTATTTACAATGTGCAACTCATTGCTATTTAAATAAGCATCAACATCTGCTGGTAGCAAATACAGGAATTGTAAATAAATTGGTAGGTTTATGTCAATGAAGTAAATACTGCACAATAAAATGCTTTTCAATACGTTTTTATTGAAAGGTCCAAGTACATGGGTTAACCAGATGAACTATTTTTAAATCCGATAATTAAATTCTCAAATCCAAATGTTTGTTTTCCATTTCTTCACAAATTAAAAACAATTCAAATCATGTCCAAACTTTAAATTTGTTCCAAATTAATTACATCTGTAACCATTGATATAAGGAAAATGTCTCATCTTAAAGAGCAAGGCCATTGGATTAGTTAGCCATACATGCCAGGATCATCCCTAGCGTCACTTGGGGAAGACCCCCAATGACCTCACAGTTTCAAAACAAAATTAAAAGTTTCATTCACCTTGGGTAGGAGTGTGCATTAAGGACAGCCGAGCGACCTAGGGTGAGAGTTAAGGGTTTTGGGCCTGATTTCTTGGTTCCGTTTTTTGCTTTTCACAAAACCCTTCTCCCTCCTCTTCCACATGGTGGACTGAGGACCTAGGTGGTTCTATACTTTATTGCTTAAAACCAGCAACCTGTTCCAGAGAATAACCAAGTATCTCAGCACAGATTCAAACAATAACATACTGTACACTTGTGTAAGCATTTCAATCAGCAAAGAAAAACCTCACTAGATGGCAATTGATGAATTTCACATGACGACGCATCGCTTCCCGTCACTGGAGAAAGTTGCAATACGTGCTGCTTCACAAAACAGAAATTATTTCCCTTAAAGAACTGCATCATCAATAATGAAGTTCTGTAAGGGAAGCGGGAGGGTGTGCGACCAGGTTATAGGTATATTTCAACCATTTTTTCTTTTGGTAGAGTCAAATTAGGAGGTCGCCCACCACAGTGTCCCGGGTCTTAGCATACGGTCTCGGGTATGGTAGGAAGATGGGCGATCTTGTAGTAGCTGGGCTTCAGCTGCCGCTGCGTTCTTCCTGAAATGATCCATCGGAGCCTCTGGCTGTTTGGCTTGGAGCACTTGGTGGTGGCGTATTCAACCAGGCATTTCCCAACCAGCTCCCTCACACAAACCAGGTCGCCATCTTTGATCTGCAGGAGAGGAAAGAGCCCAACAAAACACATAATTAAAGTTAAAAAAAAATCCATAACACTATTGGCAGCATATTAATGTTTAAAAAAAATTGTTGATTACATTTCACATGTTGATCCCTATAAAAGATAAGCTCCTCTCACGCTTAGATTCGTTTTTTTCTGCATCATTTGTGATCAACAATGAATGAATCCCTTGTTCAAGTAATTAGTATTACAATGGTCCGGGGCTCCAACAGAGCGAAGAGTTCCACACTGAGCGTGTAAACAACTCTGGGCCACAACCCCTTGGCCAAATGTAAAGTGATACTGTTTACTCACATTCAGTTGTTGCTGAAGACTCTGCAGAGCCTCTGCTATGTTTTCCACATGTTCATGATCATGTTGCTCTTCAGCTTCAAGACATAACAGAGCCAGAGCCAGCAGAGAAGGCTGCAAAAATGATTAAAATAGGTTTTTAGTCCACATTCAATGCAACAATGTCTTTTAAAAAACACAAGGGAGTTTAATAGTGGAATATATGCGCACATATTTTCAAATTTGGAGTCAATAACCAGAATAATACCCATACACATAGTTAATTAAAAAACATGAACAAACATTTTCTGGAGGTCCACATTGATTGGAGCCAAGATATCACATGGTATTAGCTGTGTATTTGCATATTGAGGGAGGAAGAAAAATGGCAGGCTCACAAGTATTCACTGGAGAGACATGTTGAGGCCTATTTTAATACCAGGTGTGATAAACCATATCTGACCATGTGGAGCAAGTTTCTAGTTCTGAACAGGGTTTTGGTCAGATAAAGATGCTACCATACTCCATAACCAAAAATCTGGCATTTTGAATAATAAACAAAAACGATAAAACTACCGTACCTTTATTTTAGAGAAGACAAAGGAGCAATGACACGCTTTAAGCTGGGCCTCCAGTCTGTCCAGGCTGAGGATCTTTCTGCTGTTGAAGAACATCCATTTGGTCACTTAACATATCAGGAAAGAAGTAACTAGGACGTTTGAGTAGTACAATAACATTAAGTTCTACTATTGTATGTGGCCGAGTCATTCTGTTTTGACTACGCTCCTCTTGACCATGGAACTCCTTACCTGTCTGCGTTGAGCTGTGCTTGAACGTGGCCGTGGAAGAGGCGGAGGAAATGCAGGGCTGTGGGAGCCTTCACCTTCCAGTGCAGCTTCTCCATGATGATCCGCTCCATCCTCATCATGTCAGACACCGTGAAGCGGTTCTGGGTGATGCGGATGAGGTCGTTCGGCAGTGGCACGTTCCTCTCCTCCTCGGACGACTTGACGGCGATGTAGAAGCAGCAAAGGCCCACGCAGGACAGGTGCTTGGGCTGGATCTGCGTCAGGAGACAGTCATCCATCTTTAGAACTCGACCGTGCCGATTTCAAAGTACAGCGTTATTGCCAGAAAAAGAAAAAAAAAAAACAGCCACAGTGGGGGGCTGTGTGTCCTTTACCTTCATGACAGATAGGAAGCGATCCAACAAGCTGACGGCCAGGGAGAAGGTCTCCGAGCAGAACCCGAAGAACCTGGTCAGAGAGAGGAGGTCCTTCACTTCATACTCCCGTAGTCTGGCGGTCATCCTCAGGCCGTTGTCGTTGGCCCCTTCCATGAGCCGCAAGCCACTCAGCTTGGGCTGGTAGCGAGCCTCCTTGTCCAGGAGAGCTTTCAGCTGGACTGCAAAGGGCACTGGCCCAGATCCTGTCACTGTGTCAATCATCTGTCGTGAGGGAAAGATAGAGATGGGTCATAAATAAAATTCAATCAAATATTCAAGTCTGTACTTTGTAGGCCCCTTGCCCGACGCATTTAAGGATATACATTCTTGTTTAAAGAGGATAGATGTTGTCATTAATGACCCACACCTTTCGATCCATCAAAAGGAACAGTCATCATGTTGACGCTCCCATTTCCATGACGTATTAGTATGACAGAGTAATTGCCTATACAACTAATTAAATATACATTCAATATAAACACGTTATCCGAACTGTAAACCGTAAAGAAATTCCTGTGAATATCATGTGATAGAACCAAATATGTAACCCATCCCAAATATGTAAAACATCCAATGAGGCTCCAGGCCGCTGTCATCAGAACTGGACTGAACTGGCCTAGAAAGGGGTGGAGACCAGTCTAGTATGGGATTTGCTACGGTTCCAGCGTTTACGTAAAACATAAGAATCGACAGCGTCTACCTTTTATGTTAGATAAAAGTCAACTTTAAGAGATCACGATTTGATTGGGTTTTCAATTGTCAGTTTATTCGTGGCCGTAATGGGCCTTGTGCGTCACTGTGACTAGGCCATGGCGCCGCGGCAGTCTTCGTCATGTCGGGGCATGTCCGCTGCCATAGAAGCCAACGGAGAACAACGCTGAAACACTATTATTGTGTTATCACGGTCCCAAAGCAGCAGCTCCGTATACTTATTCCTGAATTGAACCTCGACTACCCAATAGACACAATGTAAATGTTAAACTGAGATGTTATAAGATATTCTAGGAGGACTATAATAAGCCTTTAGAAGGTACTTACGGCTCGTGAAATCGCAACCCACAACGTACGTGTAAAACAGACCACACCAGCAGTTCGGTGATCAATAAATCCCGAGACTTTGTAAGTTAATATAATAACTCACTTACTGTACTCAGTGTACACATAATAAATGTAGTGACGTTACGTATATCACCTTAGACGGTTACAAATACTGTCGTTATACCGTAAGAGGATGGTAGAGGATTGACTTACCTTTCTAAATAGCGGGCTGTAGTTTGTGAATAAAAAAAAATGCACTGGTGGAAAAGAAGGTTCACGTAGAAGTGAAACTAAACAATAAAGCGTCAGTATATTATTTCAATAAGAAGTCTTAAGCATATATTTGATAGCGGCTTGCACACCCCCTACCCTTGGTGTAAGGCAGTGGGGAAAAGGGATACTTAACGAGTTCAGGCAAGGCTAAGACCATCCCCGTTGCCGCACACAAAGCAACCTTATTGGTTATTTTTAGATGACGTCACCCGTTCTAAAGTACCATTGGATAAGCGGACATTCAACGCCCGCCCCGTTTCAGATAGAGGCGGTCTCAAGTCAACGATGGTTGGTTGGTCGACTGGGTTATGAATGTACTGCATTTATCAATAGCGTCCACCACTGGTTGAAACTGCGGTCAAGCTAGCCATCACTCGCAACTCAGTGGTCAAGCAAGCCGTCCCTAAATTTGGAGTGCACGCGTATTCTATCCTTTATGGCAAATGCATTGAAACGGCCAAGCGCGACCTGACGGTGAGAGTTAGCGACATTCCACATGTGATTCTGTCGGGTTTTCAAAATAAGGTGTTAACACAGGACATATACAAAAACACACTACACGCTAACCCGAAATCAAGCATTTTTACGGTGTCATTATATCTGAAACCTGCTGTAAAAACACTTTGCTCCTTAACTTCTGACAATGCCTGATATATTTGAGATCAGGACAACTCTGACTACATACGTAGTCACAATCAAGCATTTTTACTGTATCATTTTAGAGTATTTCAAAGTTAAACTCCCACATTATTACATTCTTATGACTATGTTTGACACTTGCTGTAAAAAAACCATTGCACCATAAGTTCTGAAAATTAAAATGCCTGATATATTTGAGACCAGGACAGCACTGACCATACACTTGCCCAAAATAAAGCCTTTTTTCTGTATCATTTTAGAGAATCTCAAAGTTAAAGTCCCACA
Organism: Molva molva; assembly: GCA_900323295.1. Taxonomy (NCBI): domain Eukaryota; kingdom Metazoa; phylum Chordata; class Actinopteri; order Gadiformes; family Lotidae; genus Molva; species Molva molva. Next base: position 9,595 of record OOFG01106145.1, on the reverse strand, counting down.
TTTTTACATTAAAATGACTCTGTCTGAAACTTACTGTAAGAACACATTGCTCCATAAGTTCTGACAATGACTAATATACCAGGACAACTCTTACTATACACTTACACAAATCAAGGATTTGTACTGTATTATTTTAAAGTATTTCAAAGTTAAAGTCCCATATGTTTTAATTGAAATTACTTTGTGTCTGAAACTTGCTATAAAAACACATTACTCCATAAGTTCTGACAATGGCAGATATATTTGTGATCAGGACAACTCTGATTATACACATACCTAAAATCAAGCATTTTTACTGTATCATTTTAGAGAATTTTAAACGTTTTTTACATCAAATTGATTATGTCTGAAACTTGCTTTAAAACACGTTCCTCCATAAGTTCTGACAATGGCAGATATATATTTAAGATAAGGATAACCATACACTTAACCAAAATCAAACAGTTTTACTGTATCATATTAGATCATTTCTAAGTTAAAGTCCGAAATTGTGTGTGTCCTGATCTCAAATATATCAGTCATTGTCAGAACTTTTGGAGCAATACGTTTTCACAGCAAGTTTCTGACGTAGTCATTGTTATGTAAAAATGTGGGACTTTAACTTTAAAATTCTCTAAACGTATACAGTCAAAATGCTTGTTTGTGGATAAGTGTATAGTCAGAGTTGTCCTGATCTCAAATATATCTGCCATTGTCAGAACTGTCAGTGCTTTTACAGCAAGTTTCAGATATAATGATACAGTAAAAATGCTTGATTTTGTGTTAGTGTGTAGGCACTGCAGATTTTGTATATACCCTGTGTTACAACCTTATTTTGAAAACCGGACGTAGTCACGCGTAGAAAGTCGCTAACTCTCCCTATCAGCTCGCACTTGGACGTTTCAATGCATTTGCCATAAATGACAGATTACGCGTGCACTCCAAATGTAGGGACGGCTGGCTTGACCACTGAGTTGCGAGTGAAAGCTAGCTTGACCGCAGGGTCTGACTGCTTTATTATTCAATTTGCTCAATTCTACCTTTCGTTTAAGCAGGATACAAAAACCCAAAATGTGTGTGACTGTGATTATAAAATAACCACTCTGGATTATAATAGAGGATAAATTCGACATGCCGGTTACATTCAATGTTTGCACCATGGCTTAATGGTGTGAACTGATACTGGCATGGCACCATCTCGTGGCGGGCCTTTGAAAGACATCTAAATGGTCAACTGCGATTCGTGCAAAAAAAGTATTTTGCACCAATTACTTCCGGTGGGGTCACGGTATTGCAGTGGCGATTGGATATATTCTGTTATTATAACAAACCGTTTCATATATGTTGGACACCGTGTGGATTGATCTGGCTATCTGAAAAAGTTATTCATGGTTTAGTGCTCTAATAAACAGCTTAAAGGACAACAACGTGGTTAGACAAGGGGCCAAAAGAGGAAGCAGTAGCCAACCATCTTTCTTCTGCCAGCAATAACAAGAACGAGAGAGTGGTTCAAGTGGGACTGTTGAGTTTGAAATTTAATGCATTTTTTATACTTGGGCAAAGACTGGACATTTATCTCCACATCCCATTAGGCTAACATTGTTGGACACGGATCTCATCCCCGGCATAACCTGAGGTTAAGAAGAAGACTGGCTATTAGAATTTGTATTCCATTTTTTCATGTTTCCAACAGGTTTACCTTCCCCTAATCCTCCACCGCCAACCCAGGAGGCTAGAACAGCAGCTTCTGATGTCAAAAACGACAGCAGCATCACATCTTCGAAGAAGAGGAAAATAAACAGTACTGAGAGGGAAGATATTGATACAATTTCTTCGTCTCCCAAATCCCTGAATTCTTCCACTTCTCAACACATCCAAAAGAAGTTGCGGTTCGAGGATTCTGTGGATTTCATTGGACTGGATGTGAAGATGACTGAGGAATCTGCTTCGTGCTCAAATAAGAGCAAAAATGTGTTCCTGCCCGGCGGTGTGGGACACCACGCAAACGGACTGACAAAGACCGCAGGATCCAATACGTTTTCCAACAGTAAACCTGGTGCCGCAAAGAAACTAGTCATCAAGAACTTCAAAGGTAGTCGTTATGATTCCGAAAACTGATAAGTAGACTGATTTGGTTCAATTTACCATAATAAAATAACACTGCGTTCAGTAGTGGTAGCCTAATTCGTTAGTGGTCAACCCTCTAAAAATATTGTATCTCAGTATATTGCTCGTTTTAAAACTGTTTTTGCACACAGATAAGCCAAAGCTGCCAGAGAATTACACACACGAGACCTGGCAAAAGTTGAAGGAGGCAGTAGAGGCCATTCAAAACAGCACTTCAATCAAATACAATTTAGAGGAGCTCTACCAGGTAAGACTGTGAAAGCAAGGCTTGATAATCTGACAATTGTTTGCGTGTGGGCTATGGAAATGTGCACCTGTCTGGATATGCCACAAATATGTGTTTTCCTTCCCCTTTCTAAGGCTGTTGAGAACCTCTGCTCCCACAAGATATCTGCAAAACTCTACAAGCAACTTAGGGCTGTGTGTGAGGACCACATCAAGGCACAGATCAGCCAATTCAGAGAATATCCTTTCCCCTATTCCTGTTTCCCTCTCACAAGTCTGCTGTTAATGCCATGCATTAGTATTTTGAACTGAGATCAGAGATTACAGATATCTCTCGCACCGCTATTGAATTACCTTAACCCGTATACTTACAGATGCATTGGATAGTGTGCTTTTTCTGAAGAAAATTGACAAGTGTTGGCAAGATCACTGTAGACAAATGGTATGGGATTCTTGAATTAATAAAGGCACTAGTAGTGTTGTTATAATAGTATAACCATAAGTAAATATAAATAACATGATTAAAATGTTGTGTATTCTTTCAACAGATCATGATCAGGAGTATATTTTTGTTCTTGGACCGCACCTATGTTTTACAAAATTCAATGCTTCCTTCAATCTGGTGAGTCTTCATTTATTTCTCTCAGTTCACATTAAAGCATGGCGCTCATTTTCCGGAGCAAGCTGTTGAACTGGGTCTGCTGTGTGTGTCAGGGACATGGGACTGGAGCTCTTTAGATTCTATATCATCAGTGACCTGAAGGTCCAGAGCAAGACCATCGACGGTATCCTGCTGCTCATCGAGCGGGAGCGAAGTGGTGAGGCCATCGACCGAAGCCTGCTGAGGAGCCTTCTGAGCATGCTATCTGACCTGCAGGTAACCCTCTTCTAACCGTGGCTCCATCTCATTGGCACAGATGTTTCTTTATACCTTCAGCTAGCTACTCGTTATCGAATTTCCTTTGTTCACTACATGTTTTGTGAGGAGGTTTTGTAAATAAGAAGCTAACACTCGTCATGAGACTTGCCCATACAGTTTCCATGGCAGCCCTAAAGGAGGCTTATTAGCAAATAATAACACACTGGCCTAACTATGAGAGTGAAACAAAGTCTGCAATTAAAAGGTCTACCCTACTTGGACTTTTCCATTGGCACCTTTTCTAGAACTCTTAGCCATCTTGAATCCCCCACCCCATCCAAAAATAGTCTTTTTGGATGGGCTCTCTGCTCTGACTCTCTGCTCTTGTGGATTTAGAAGAGACTATTAAATGTTCTTGACTGTTTCAATTTACTTACTATTCCCCCTGTACAACTGTCCTCTATCTAATTAACATGTGTTTGTTAAAAGTACACCCAAAGCTCAGGTGAAAGTTCCCTTTTTGCCCCTTTTGTTTCAAGATGAATAGGAGCGGCAAGTGGGGTTGACGGCTGTGTTATTTGAGATCAGCACCTGCACAGACACTTTTTTGATGAACTGTCAACATCCCATTGAAGAATAGCTCTAATGGCTGCCATGTTTTCTCCAACCCTGACAGATTTATCAGGACTCCTTTGAGCAACGGTTTTTGGAGGAAACTAATCGTCTATATGCTGCAGAGGGACAGAGGCTGATGCAGGAGAGAGAGGTGATTTATGAGTCTCTTATGCCCAGCCTCATCTCACCTCTGACTGCAACGGAGGGCCCCCTTTCTGTGACTGCGGCATGGTGCTTCTGATAAAGAAAGGGGGGGAAAACTGGCACACACATATATTTTAATTTAAGATTATAGAATAGTTTGGGCATTTGTGTGCTCACACATTTATTTCTGAACATATACCTTTCTCTTCTCACTATTTTGTATTGCTTAGGACAGTCCTTTCGTATCGTAATAGGCTTTTTCTATTATTAGGTGCCAGAGTATCTGTACCATGTAAACAAGCGCTTGGAGGAGGAGGCAGACAGGGTCATCACATACCTGGACCAGAGCACACAGTGAGTGGTGGGACACTGGGAAATGAATGGCTCACTTTTTGATTAGCTGCAAATTTCCAGTCAATGGTCAATTTCGACTCATTTTTGGTATTCTTTTAGAAAACCACTTATTGCTACAGTAGAGAAGCAGCTGCTGGGGGAACATCTAACCGCGACGCTTCAAAAAGGTACGTCCCCATTGGTACTGTTTATTGATTGTCTCTGTTGTGTATCATGACAATGCCTTTTTTAAGTTAATTTAATTGATTGATACAATTACTTTTTAAAGGCTACCATATACAAATAAATAAATAAAGTAATTAGTACTGTATTGAATATTTTAGTTTTGGGCATCTGCTGTCTTTATTGCCTTTAAACTGTAGACTATAGGATACACAATAGACTCTGTCGTGAAACGCTTAACATGGATGCTAATCTAAGTTCCCGGGTTTCCAATGAATGGCGGTGTACTTGCATGTCCAAGTTTCTTGAGTCCTTGTTGCTTGAAACCCTCAGGGTTAACCCACCTGCTGGACGAGAACAGGATCGAGGATCTGTCTCTCCTCTACCAGCTCTTCAGTCGGGTGCGAGGTGGCGTTCAGGTCCTCTTGCAGCAATGGATAGAGTACATTAAGGTAGGCCCGGCATTACCAACCAGGAACAGTTGGAGGACACAGCACTTTGGTACTTTGTACCTTGTTGTTGTTGTTTCTTTGGGTTGGTGGTTGATCGCGTCAACATTTGGTAAACAAACAAATATTACTAATTTAAAAAAAGCAAAAATAAATATTCTACTAACTAGGTCTCTTCCGATTCCTTTTGCACTGGAGTTTTTAGAAGCACTTTTTGTCGTTTTTTGATCATTACTCATATTTTGATTATAGGATCGGATTGTTTTCAGGCTCACTTTAGATGTCTGCTAAATCGAAGCAGTATTTAGCAGTCATGAAGTCATATAGCAGAAACTTATCCAAAACGACTTCAAGATGAGATTGAGAACAACTTTCCAGAGATGTATTTTAAATTGTTCAGCAGAGGATTTAAATTCCCGAGGCAATCTTTGTTTTATTTAATTATTTGATTAGACGGCGATTGTACATTCATATTCAATGATGGGAAATGGCTGTTATTTTAAATTTTGTGCTCATGATCATCTTGGCTTCGAAGATCTAGATAGATAGATAGATATATAGGTTCCGCAACTGTTGCTGTTGAGTCCCAACCTGCTGGCCTTTAAGTCAAACACTAATGGTTTCTTCGCTCAGGTTTTTGGAAGCACGATTGTTATCAACCCGGAAAAAGACAAGACGATGGTTCAGGAGTTGCTGGACTTCAAAGACAAAGTGGATCACATCATTGACATCTGCTTCATGAAGAACGAGAAGTTTGTCAATGCCATGAAAGAGGCATTTGAAACGTTCATCAACAAAAGGCCAAACAAGCCCGCCGAACTCATCGGTAATAGGAACCCCTCTTCCTGCGGACACTTGTTTAATCCAAACCTAATCAAACCTAATCAAACCTTTTTTTTGTTTACTTCCTCTACATAGCAAAGCATGTTGATTCAAAGCTGAGGGCAGGAAACAAGGAGGCAACTGATGAAGAACTGGAGAAGATGCTGGACAAGATCATGATCATCTTTAGGTTCATTTATGGTATGGATTTGTTCTCAATATTTGTTAAAGGGGTAGTGAACCCAAAACCCTATTTTATTTTTAAACTGTGTAATATGTCTTATATGATAGTCAACATAGTAAGTTTTGTTGTATGTATGTACAAAACAGTATTTGTTCACTGTTACAAAAATAAGACTATAATTTTGAGAAAACCGGATTAAAATCCTGAGTTTTGGCCAGTCTCTGCCAACCAGTTTGTGAACGTTCCCCTTTGCTCCGGCGCAGGTGCTGTTCATTTCGTGACGTCGAAGTGCCCTTAAGTATACTCTTCGACGTCACGACCAAGGGACACCGGGGGCGAGGCGTGTGTGGATGTGTGAAGCTCCGTCTGGGCAGCGGTTGATGTTGATATCTGCGCCCGAGAGAGGGTTAAGCTTCTCGTACACTTATAGTATAACGCCACGGTGTGTGGAGCTCATACACAATGTTATGTACGATGGTACTAAAAAGTCTGTGTGGGTTGTAACCATCCCCATGGTTACGACCCACATGCCCTCCTAGAACTCTTAGCCCAAAACGCTTTTTTAAAACTCTCAAATGGAGTTTGCCCGGCTCCACACGGTTCGACTCATCACGGCAGCAAGCGCGGCTGGGATTTGCATTACTATTACAACCGGGCTAGCCGCTTGAAGGTGGGTCTTTAACTGATGACATGCTTGTCTTGAGTCAATGACCCAACAACTCATACTTTTATTGCCTATTTAGTTTTATATTATAGCCTACCATAAAATCGGATTGATTTGTTTAAGAGACATCTAATATATTTGAGTTGTTTCAGATGGACGGCGACACAGACAATGATGAGGACAATGAAAAAGGGTGAATTTGACATTCAAATTCCCCCTTTTTTGATTCCTTATCTCAATAGTTAACTAATAATTAATTTATTAGTATTGTTTAACCATTGGACAATGTTTCACATATATTTTCCAGAGTGCCACACGATGTCCTTGATATTATTATTTTTAGGATAAAAAAACGCGTTGAATATCGATATCAGCGATCTAATAGTGTGAAATATTGTCCAATGTCCAGTCTTTAGACCAAGACTAATCTGAAAGAAATCTGTCCTATTTCAACAAGCTATTTTGTTTTGCAAGAGAATATCATCAAACTAAAATCACGCGGTGAGCTTCTATGTAAACCTTCCTTACTGTGCGTTCACACCAAAAGCGAAGGCGTGGCGCGAAAACGTCACTGCAAAGACGTGAATAGATGCATTTTTCGCCAGCCAAGCTGGCGGCGCAAATGCCTCAAATGGCACGACGCAAATTCGCCTCATTCGCGTGTTTGCTCGAGTTGAAATATTTGAACTTTGGCGTGAATTTCACTTGATGCTGAATCACTCGCGAGAGAAAAGTTTGCGGTTCGCGCGAGTAGAATATTCGCTTCACTTTTGGTGTGAACGCACCTTTACCCTTTAGGCTTATATAGTTATAGGAACGATAAAGAATCAAGTTGGGGAGAACTCTAGCCATACTCTTGGTGCGATGCGTCTCATACACAAGAACAATTTTTATACGTCTATATTCCATCAATTTGAGAGGCAACTTCTCGCTCCGAACAGCAAGCAGGGCTGATGTTACCGCAGTCCACTTGAAGGCGGGTCGGGCTCGCTTTGGCCTGACCTCGGAGATGGTCCATCTCGAGTGCGGCGTGGCACATTGGCGCGTTTCAACTGGTAGTGGAAACGCAAATCAGCACGGAGCAGTATGACTCGGTGTGGCTAATGGGACAAAGCCACCAGTGTTTGAATTTGAGCTGAAATGGGGTTACACTTACGCTTAAAGGACCTTTTTAAGAATATTTTTTTTGCAGTGATGTGAATGTCAAATACTTTAATTTTGACATTCAGCATTAATGACTGTGAATCCCCATTTTAGGTAAAGATGTTTTTGAGGCCTTTTACAAGAAGGATCTGGCCAAGAGGCTGTTGGTGGGGAAAAGCGCTTCGGTCGATGCTGAGAAATCCATGCTGTCGAAGCTCAAACATGGTTTGTGGTCTTTTTCTCTTGGTATCTTGTTTACCCAAACCCATTGAAAAGTTGCATAAGTAAAGGTTATCAATCCACCATGTAAATATCGTCTTCGTCAAAAATAATAATCATTAATCACCAATAATAATCAGCTTGTTTCCTTGCATGCTGGGCACATCCCTTATTGACTTTTGTTGAAATGGGTTGTGATTAGAGTTGAGCATGGACATTTTGCCTATAAATGTTTAGCATGGATTTTCAGTTCTTTACTTAAAACTTGATGTAGTCTCACAAATCAGACCTTCGATTACAAATCAACACAAAGACTAAATCTGATGGCAGACGTGCTAAAATCTGGGTGAACTGGGTGTCCCTTTTCTTTCGCCTCATATTTGTTTTGACCAATCATGTTGCTGGAAGCAGGGATCTGTAATCACGTAATTGGCTATTGACCGTGCACGCAAACTCTGCCAGAACAGTTAAAAAATGGTCTGTAAAGCTTTCAAATCAACACCATGCAGACTGGCCACTGTAGAAATACAATTATTAAAATCCCCTTATGAAAGATTCGTCTGCTTGCGTGAATCAGTTTCTCTTCGGTAGAACAACGAAACAGAAAACCAGGCGTAACGCCCCTTCTGTTTTTGGTTTCAAGCCCAGGCTCTGTGGTGTCTCCCCCCACCAAGATGTTCTGCTATAGCATGGTAGGACTGCTGGATCTGAGATTTTGCTTTATGATTATGCAATGACCACTAACCAATTATTTATGTTAAGAATGTGGAGCGGCTTTCACCAGTAAGCTGGAAGGCATGTTCAAGGACATGGAGCTGTCCAAAGACATCATGATGCAGTTCAAACAGGTAATACTAATATTGAGCTACGTTTTTTTTTTTAAATCATAGCCCTGGTTTGTTTCACATTATTCCTTTGACACATTGAATAGTTTATACATCAGAGTGCACAATTCCTTGGAAGTCTTTAATATAGGGACAAACTGTTGGTTGACTTTACAAATGTAACGGTCTAACCCTCCTTGCAACTGCCAGAACATCCCAGGCAACATTGAGCTCACCGTGAATATCCTCACCATGGGCTACTGGCCGACGTACGTCCCAATGGAAGTCCACCTGCCTGCAGAGGTTGGTGCCTAGTGGACATGGATATTTTTCACCTTGTATATAAACCAGACACTTGTGTGATTTACAAGACTTGTGTTATCAAATGATCAGATGGTGCGACTGCAGGAGATCTTTAAGACCTTCTACCTCGGCAAACACAGTGGGAGGAAGCTACAGTGGCAGTCAACACTAGGACATTGTGTCTTAAGGGCAGAATTTAAAGAGGTATGCTAGTGATTTCTACTCATTTCCACTCTTCTTGTGTGTCCTGATGGCTGCCTGCTGTTGGTTGTTCTGCCATCCAGAGAAGCCACATGTTTCAAACATGATGATCTCTTGTTTACGTCACTACAGGGCAGGAAGGAGCTCCAAGTTTCTCTGTTCCAAACACTGGTGCTGCTGATGTTTAACGAAGGGGAGGAGTTCTCTCTGGACGAGATCAAATTGGCAACAGGAATAGGTTTGTTCAATCACACACATAGGATTCGAAAAAGCATTTAGCAACCTTGCTCTGTTATTCACTGCATTGGCCCTAAGAACGAA
>OOFG01106143.1:0-17207 GCA_900323295.1 Molva molva | reverse complement strand
TGCCCCCCCCCCCCTAATGATGTCTGACGCGGTTTGTTAGACAACCCTGCCTTACAAAGTCCAGTGTTTCACTTCTCATAAGGAAACAAGATTTCAACCATAAGAATGCATTTGACCTTTGTTTGTAACCAACCAAAAAGGGAAATATTTTAAGTGTTAACAATCACAACCAAAAGACCAATTTCAATTAGGCATATTTTATTCATATCTTTATGTATTTTTTTGTTTGTCATTTTGTTTGTCATTCATTTCACCACAACAATGCTTGGTATCGAATGAATATCATCGTTGAAAACAGAGGCATATAAATGTTTTGCTTTGGCAACACAATTGAGGAATAATATAAGAACAGCAGAACACGCCTTCACTGGTCGTCTGGGCTCATTGAACTGAGCCAGTCACCGCCCGGGGGCGACCCAGCATGCCTACTCCTTCACGTACGTCCTCACGGCCACCACGTCGCCCATCTTGCATTTCTGTGATGACGAAAAGGGCCATGAAGAGTTCAGAGACGGGAAGTAAGGAGTGAAAAGTGACTCAGTAGGAGACGACGACGGCGGGGATGACGATCACCTCCCTCGATTTCACCACCAATGCGTAACTCGTCTTTGAGCTTATGTTTGAGGATTGGGAGGCTTATTTAAGCATTAACGCATATATAAAATGTATTCATATTGTATATTTTGCAAGGTTTTCGTTTATTTTAAATAGTCCTATTAATTTATCAGATAATACCTACCATAAACGGTTCATGTGGCATTTTAAAAAAAAAAACAGAAAAAATATGTATTCTGCAAGCTAATTCCAAAGCAACATGGAAAGTTTAGTGCGACAAAAAAAAAAGAAAAAAAAAGCACTCACCGCTACTAACTTTCCATCCTCTATTTCCCTCTCGATGGCTGTTTCCTTGCCTTCCCAGGTCTGTTTCTGCACAAGTTTGCCATTATCCATGGTCACGACGGTCTGGGGGGATGGGGCAGAGAAGAGTCAATTAAAGCAAAGTGCATTCCAACTAACGGATAACCTCTGGTCAAAAAATACTTGCGATGGATTTTTTTTCTTTCCCCCTGACCCACCGTTGTTTTCCTGTCATCAGCTGTCGTTTCTTCAAACGGTTCGTTGAGCTTAAACTTGATTTCTGTGGTTTTGAATGTACTCTGCGACTTGAGGCAAACCGTTCCGTCGTCTGAGGTCACGATCAGATTGGGTTTAGTCCGATTTCCCACCTGCCGGGTTGCAAATCCAACACCTGGATCGAGTATAGGGCACATACACATTAATGCAGCGCAATAGGCACTACTTTAATATTAGCCTATGAGCGTGGTTGTAGCTTAAAACTGATACTTTGATGAAAACTTTGATGCTAAAAGTCACAAAATGCATCACAAAATGCATTTTATTGTATACATACTGAGAATTTAAAAAGAAAATATGCACGATTAAACACTTTATCTTACCGATTGCTTTCATGTATTCATCGAAGTTGTCACTAGTGACCATCTTCCATGTTCCAACAAACTGTTCAACCATCTCTGCAGCCTCTGTGATATGCTAAGCAGGCGATCTCTAACTGTTTCCAACTCTCAAGTTAAGCCTCGGATGCAAGTGAAGCACTTTAAAAGGGGATGTGGAGGACACGTGAAGCCTAGACCAGTCCAATCACAGCCCCAAACGTCACATCATCGAAGTTGGGCGATTTCAGTCGAACTCAATTGGAATTGGTGACAGGGATTTTTGGTAGCCCTTCATTTGACCCGTGTGCCAAATTCAGTTGAAGCCTACTGTGACAAAGGTGGAAGCTTGCATAACATTTTCTATACCAGATTAGGGAAAATGGATGACACAATTTTATCTTCTTGTGTTTGTATTGAGTCATCGTTTTTGGCAGACGCTTTGATCCAAAGCAGGTTGCAGTGGCTCGGTCCACGAGCATCGCAACCCCATTTCGAAAGCATACTGGAATGATAGTGATTATGTAGGTGGTAATGCACACACACACGCACACACACTAAAAATCAAATAGCCTGCTTCATTCTACTGTACATTTCTAATATAACAAAACAGTTAAACATGTACTCTATTTTCATCAAGCTGCACACCACAATTTGTTATGAACTTGTATGTTCTTGTTACTTTCAGTAACCAGCAGAGGGCCCCACTGCCTAAACTGGAACCCAGGCCCGCCCCAGCCGGGTGAGTGGACAGTCTATGGGGGCCTCTGCTGGTCACTACAAACAAACAAGAAACATAACCGTGGTGAAAAGAAATCGTGGTGTCCAGCCTGTAACGTTATATAAAGCATCATCATGCTTTCAGAGTACAAAATCAAATAAAAAAGAACCCTACCAAATAAGTACAGAAATGACACCATAAATGAAATCTTATTCAGGCTAAAGTCTGAAAAATGCCATCTCTGTGTATCTGCTCTATAAAGTCTTAACCTCTAAAAAGCACCGAACAACAAGACCTCAGTGGTATGGAACAGTCTTTGGTCGAACCCGCTGAAGTCTTAGAGCATTGATCTTACTGTCCAGCTCATCCATGAAGCCCTCATCCACGGACTCACTATCGGCCTCCTCCCCCTCCCCAGCCGGGTCCCCAGTGGGGAGAAACACATGGAGCTGTGTGCGCTTCAGGGGAAGAGACGCAGCAACTGAAGCAAGAGTTCGGCAGCAGCCCGGAAGACAGGGACTGCCGACGACAGACAGACTCTCTCGTTCTGACGAACCGCGACCATAGCGCATCACCGATGGTCGAAGTTCAGACCAGATCTCCGACGAGGTCCGGGCCGCGCTGTCAGAGAGAGGCCTCGAAGGTGGTGTCTTGGGGCTGGGACGGATTGGCTGTGAGAAGTGAGTGTAGATCGGCCTCTGGAAGTTCTGGTTGTGCCGGGGGAGTGGACGCGTTGCATCGGAGTGGCGATTTCTCGGAGGGTTGTGTGTATTGCCGGAGGTCAGTGAGGATGACCTGCTGGGCGGTTGGTGTGAGAGCAGCGGTTGCTTCGGTAACGAGTTGGGACGGTGGTGTTTTCCTGAGATGAGGACGTTCTCCGTGGGAGTGAAGAGCGAAGGCTCACGGAAGCTGCAGGGTAGGAAGTTAAATTGTATTTGGGATATTTATTCAGGTCTTACAGCGTATATAAAGTACTTTTGCTAATTAAGTTTCACTAGCCACGTTCTCGAGGTGTAATTTTGGGGGTTACTAAATACCTTCTCTAACTGGGAGATTTGAGACCTTCAAATGTGTTGGGCAACAGGGGAAAAAGTCATATTCTGCTCTATTTATCGCCATGTTTAAAGCCTTTAGTAATTGTTCAGCTAAATGAAAATACATTTGATTGTAACAATTAAAGTTATCTGTTCCCATCGTGGTTCCGATTTGATTCCTTGCAAAATCTCATCTTGCTAAAATAAATTTTGGGCCCAAAAAATTTGAAAGCCAATGCCAAATTCGACAAAGAACACATATCGTATGCACTTCCCGTAAGTCCTTGATCAGTTAGTGTAGATCATCTTACCTCAGGGAGACCACAGGGGTCTTCCTGTGGGGCCGCTGGGCAGCGGTGAGCGAGGGAAGCCGCGTGGGGTCCCTTGGCAGCCCCCCCGGGCCACACGTCGGGGGAACGGAGCTGGAGAGGAGGTAGGTGCGAGCCAGGGACCTGGTCTTCTGCACGTCGCTCTGGTGCCAGGGCCCACTAGTGTCCAGCCACAGCGCGGAGGCAGGTGGGAAGGCTCGGTTGTTGGTCGTGCTCATCGCTGGAACCAACTGCGTACTCTATCCAACTGTCATCCATCTACCCTACGGATCCGGCTCCTAATTGGCGGCAAGTCTGGCAGTACCTCCAAGACTCATCTTCTCAGCCATATGGTCGCTGTATGTTCAGTAGACTGCCTCGCAAAGCTCTAACCCTAGGACTGTTTGAGTTACCAAGACTGTCTCTTATCCCCTTGGTTAGCCTGATCGGTGCAGCAGAAGAAGCCTACGTGGAGGTGCGGCAGATTGAGCCTGACTGGCAGCTTCGGGTGTTTGGGAGAGTATAAGAGGGGGTGCGAAGGACTTGATTAATCATTGATGGCCATTAATGATGCATGGCGGAGGCTGGTCAGGTGGACATCACCCACATTACTTTACCTGTCCCCCTTTCGCTGTTTTGTAGGTCAGCTTACAGAACTTGGGGAAGGGGGGGTTGCAGGCCAGGTGGTGAATGGACATGGGCTGAGGGAGTATAGACTCATCCTCTAGGAAACGAAGACCAAACAGAGTCGTCGTTAGCCAGCGCTTGACCTGAACTGGTGCTGGTCATTCAGGTCGCAAACCACAAACCCCAAATCTGTGCCCATTTGCATGTCTTTGTACATAGAAATGCTTAAAAAATATACCAGACCTTAATGACATGCATCTTTTTTCTGTCGGCCAAAATATAAATAAGTCACTAGGATATTTGTATTTTTATGTCTGCTATATCACACTGCAAACATCTTGTTGTGGTAGGAAGATCGTAGCACTGGCCAAGTTTAGACCCAACATTCGTTCTGGCTGAACAGCTCTCCGACCGGGGCCATCTCATCACTGTTTGAAAACGTCTTGCGTCATCCACTCTGGACCCCCCCAGCAGGGTTGACAGCCAGCCTCCGGGGCCCTGGGTGTGACTTGGCAGGGGAAGCGGTGCCCTGGAGGAGGCTTCTTGAGCGGGGCCTAGATTCATGTGATCTGGGGCCACAGACACCGGCTCCCTCGAGTATTCATCCACACCAGTCGATTTAAAACTAGAACTATCGGATTCCCGCAATAAACAAATAGCCTCAGGATTATTTTACTTTGGCTTCAATTATAACCGCACGTTTCTTTGAAGAATGAATGCTTAAAATGTGTTTCTGCATATACTATATGAAGAAATGTTATGATTTTCTATAGCTTCTACAATGTCAATTTCAAAGAGGTGAGACTAAACAAAGTGACCAGTTTAAAATCTTTTATTTTGAAAGCATTCAAAGCAATTGGGACTTCCAGGTGCCATTGAAGTTGCCTTCCCTCTTCACTTGTATTTCCTGCGTCTGCAGCTCCATCTTCAACCCTACCGATGGAAAGCGGCACAAATGAACAACAAGCCAAAGAACCCAGACTTAACTAAACATCATGTACTGAACACCAGCCAGGAATTGAGTAATGTTCTGTTCGACATGGCCAGAAACCGGACATGCTTACCCGTGGGTCATCCGATCGCCCCTGCAACTCGAGTCCAGTGGTCTCCCACAGCTTCTCACAACACATGAATAGTGTCTTCGGTTTAGCTAACAAAGAAAACAAAATACATTTTTTTAAAATATATTGTATGCTCTATTTATAGGAAATACAGCAAGATGAAATTTGGTAACATTTACCAAGAGGTTTCCCCTTTTTTTTTTTTTAATGACAAAATAAATTATTTATATACCGGTTAACTAGCCTGGCGAGGCCAGCCTTGATCTTGCGAGCCTAGTGCCAGTTTTGCCTCGTGATACTAGTCTGGAGCCAGCGCAGAAGGGGGAGCTCTGCTCCAAACTAAATGCGGTCGACCAATTGGCAAACCCAAGCGAGGGACGTATTTGATACAATTTTGGAAATTAATATATTCATGCTGCTTTGGAATTCGATTTATTTGCACGCAACAATGTTTTTACCATAATAGAAATGGTAGCGTTAACGGTTGGTTATGGTGTTTACTTTGGAAATACGTCAGTAAAGGATCTGACTGGCTGAAGCTTATCCAATCGGCTGCAAAGTAAGGTTGCCTGGCAATGCCCCTCAACAAACACTGCGGATGACAGACTTTCCAGCCCTACTGAGCATGGTCTGAATATGGTCTGGCTGTGCGAGGCGACCTATTAACAATTACAGAAAGAAAAATGTATGCATCCTTTAACACAGGTTTATTACCTTAAGTTGTTGCTGAAGTTGGATCAGCCACCGACCAGCTCAGCCACCGTCGGTCCCTGGCGGTTCCTACGTTGAGAGAGAGAGACACAGTAAGAGAGGGGCCTGGCCTGGACAACTACCCTGCTTTAATGCAGAGATTACGTCACACCACAGAACATCTAACCTGTATCAACACCTTTTGTGTTCCTGAGTGTGAGAGAGAGTGTTTGTGTGTACAGAAAGCCAACCAATTATCGGACTTGGAAAACCATCCCAAACAAAATAACTGTTCTTGGGTATATGGTTGTCATGCATTAAATGTATGAATCTAAGGGAAATTGTGTATAGTACCTTTAGAGTGTTTGAGTGTTGAAAGTGCAATGGCATGAGTATAGTGTACAGATCGATGGTACAGTACATCTTTCCTGGAACTGCAAAAAGTGAACAAGACGACGGAAGCAGGACAAACGGCCACAATCCAACCTCTGCCAAAGGTCTGGAGTATGCAGCGGTGCTACAGAGCCAGGGCACGCTGTACTTGGCGACTGGATGACAACATCAGGAGGGTGTTACTGCAGACACCTTATGGAGCTCAGAGGTGCACCTTTACGGAATACGGGGACCTCAGTGCGCCAGTTAGACCAATGAATCTGGAGGCCTCGGGTCAGCGGGCCCTTCCAGTGTTGGGCCGGGGAAGGGGGCCATCAGGGGCCACAAGGGTAGTTCTGGCATCACACTCAGAGGTACAAACTAGAGGTTAAACCTTAGCCAATCAGGACTATGACTTGAGGAACAGGAAATGGATCACAGTGCAGATAAGACACAACCTTGCAGCTCCTGTGAGCAGAGTTGAACGGCATACATGGATTATAGCGTTGCTTCAGGTCAAAATATGCTGCTTAGACACTGACGCGTAGCAGCACAGCTTCCTTTACATTCTTTTGTACATGGGGAAAAAACCCACAGAGGGGAAGTGCCACAAGTCTATGAAGAGCTGGGTGGGTCCCTTGATAAAATGTCTGGCTGGTCACTGGCATGACAAGAATAGTGAAGACTGATAGATTTGGCTCAGTGTAGACTAAACAGAGAGAAGACACTACACATGTAACTTTGAGCACATCATTTCACAACTAGGCACACACACATGGCGACACACACACACACATACACACACACACCAATGCAGCAGAGAAGACCGTAAAAGGACCCTTCCACCCCTGAATCCCACTAGTCAATGTCTATATAAGAGAACCAGAAGGATACACCAATTCTCCATTAGTGAATTCTTGTTTCCCCTACCTTAAAAATAAAGCCATTTGGCTCAGCAATGATTCCTAAAATGGTATTGCATTTTCTTGAATTATAATTATCATCAGAAGGTTTGACTAAGAGGATACAGAGCATTAAGATACTTTGTGAATGTTATCATCACAAGCTGTGTTTAAATAAACATATACTAGCCATTTCACTACATTGGTCGAGGATGGTTCCCAGTTTGAACTTGACACTGCCCTGTAACCAAGCCCTTGTCCAGTAAAACCATTGCCAATACTGATCCACATTAACATGGATTGATTGATTGATCGAAAATAAGTGTTACAGAACAAACCCAATTTGTATTTATTTGGATAAAAACAAAGTTAATCAATTACTAGAACATACAAAAACAAACATCTCATTTTTATTTTATCTAATGGTGACGTTTAAAGACAAATGGCATTTCATTGCTCAAATACTTGTGGGGCAATCTCAAAGATTTCCGTTTTGTTCTCTTCGGCAAGAGCTTTGGCATCAAGTTGTAATTTTAAAGTTGTAAAACCACCAACACCTAATTCGTAAAATTCGTAATACTGCAAATGCAAGGGCCTTCATTAATAGGCTATATGCCCAATCACCATTGTGTTACCTCATTCGTTGATGGATAATGACTTATCAGACAATTATTTACATGAAGATCTATAGAGATTACCACTTTAAAACTATTTACCTAGTATCGTTAGACTGGGGGGGACCAGAATAAAATGAATCTGAGAAAGATTCCCTGGACGGATTTTTGTAAATTCAGCAATACACAAGTTAAGTCATCCATCAAATTTGCCTCAGATCATTTGGCATTCATCAGCTGGTTCGCTAGGTTTTTGGAGGTGTGGATCAAGTTATTGGAAACCCTTTGAGTGTAGTATTGGGGGAGATAGCAATGTTGCCCACTCACCCTTCCATCCCCAACACACACACACACACGTTACAGAGCTTGAGGAGCTGGAAGAGCCCAGATTCGGGTGAGACATTAGGTAAAAAACAAAACAAAAAACTAGAGTACAGCAGCCCACCCAACAACAACCCCCTCAGACACTTCGATAGTTCACCTCACCCTTCGATCCCAGCCCTTTCCCAAACCGACAGGCGTGAATCCAAGGACCACAGCCGTTGCCAACCTTACATGAGCCAGTGACCGAGCCATCCACAATACAAGCCTGTAGCTCCATCATTGCCGAACTACCAGCACAACGCACACACACACACTTGCACAAGGTAACAGTAAACCATTGCCAAAGTTACACACAATTAAAGTGAGAAAGAGACAAAAGAGATCTGCACTGTGATGCCATTCTTCTCAAGTGTGATGCCAGAAGCCCTGTATAGGTCACTCTGAAGAGTGACCAGAGTACTTCACAAAGAAAGAGAGAGAAAGACAGAAAGAGAGAGGGCAGTTAAGTAGTGTTGTAGGGTGAAAGGGGAGAAGGGGGATCTTTGAAATCATATCTTTAACATGGATGGACACTTACCTTCAACTTGTTCAGCTGATCTGTGTTAGCATACCTCTGGCTGCAGTGCAAACAAGTCCAGGCTCTACTGTCCACTAACTTCTGCTGAAGTACCCCTCGGCAACGCAACCCAAAAGCCGGGAGGCCTCAACTGTGGAATGGGGTGGCCTGTCTGTCAGCTGGCTGACTGTGGCTATCCAACACACCCCGCATGATCCCCACAAACATGTAGGACGCACTCGCACAAACACACACACACACACATTGTTCTTTTCTCAGCAGTAAGAGTTTACTGTAGTTTGGCAATAAAAATGGATCTGGCTGCCAGTATTTTCTGCCTACTGAATCTGTTCTGCCCGAGTTATTGAATCTCTGAAAAGTAGGACTAAAAATCTCAGCGTTGTTTCTGGTTGTTCTCCAGTATCCCTAATAGCCTTAAATAAGGGGAAATTTTTAAAAATGCTGAGAATTTCTGTCTGGATAATTACAAAGGTAGGGATTTAGAAAGAATCTTCTATCTGCCAAGACTCACTAATGCTATTTGTAAAAAAAAGTATAAGGATGTGGGACATGTCTTATAGTGCAATACTGTAAAGTATATTTACTGTAAAAAAGGTAAAGCACCATAATATTGTCAGCAAAGTGTTTGAATCTCAAATGGTCAAGTCTACGTCGAGCTGAGGTACAGGAAATTATCCTCTTAAAAACTATTTGGTAAACGTAAAATATATGAGTTTGCCCTGTGGGTCTTTGGGGATATCGATTAACCAAACACTGCCCATAGTTTTCCTCAATTCTTCTTTCAAAAAGGAGTGACTAAACGTAGCAATTATGACTTCTTGGTTTGGAAACTCGCTTTTGATATTCCAATCTTTTAAGATGATCAAACCTGTTAAAAAAAAAGAATGTACATGACACCAAAACAGACATAACATGACACGTAAAAATATATTTTTTAAGCAATTTCTTTTTTTTTGGATTAAGAGTATTTTTGTGGTATTTGTGGTCCTCCATGGTCCGTTTACGTTCTACACAAAGGATTGTACATCTTATCCAGATCCTAACACTTATCTAGGCAAATGGTTGGTCATATTTGCCAAAATCTGCTCTTGTTAAAATCTTGGTATTTCTCATAAAAAATATTTTCCTCAAGATCTTTAGTTGTTTAAAATCCGGATTTTAGTGTCATGCGATATATGTAACCACTGGAGGGAAAATTTTGAAATGATAGTGAATAATAAAAATTGTTTTAATTAGTTTGATCTTGAAAAATGTTAACTATTGGAGGAAATATTTGCTGGAGCAAAAGTGCAACTTTTCTAGGACATTTTATTTTGTAAAGTATCATTCTCAAAATGGCATGTTTATTAATTAATTCTGCACACCATTTAAAATGTACCATAGTTCTATAAGAAGACGTGGGTAAACAATAAGATTGTATGGTATAAAACTTTTAATTTATATATATTTAACATAATATCCAAACTTAAATGTATGTTTGGATAAAACGTTCTCTACCATTTGACCTCAATAATAAAAATATAATAAAAATAATAATAAAAAAGTGAATTTGTGCTGATGAGGATCTTGTTATGAAATTATTAAGTGTTTAAGAATTATCAGTTTTTTTAACAACCCCACTGGGGTCTGGGGTTTCCTAAAAGTCTTGCCATAAGTAAGCAAATTACTTGGGCATGACCACAATGCTCCAATATTGGTAAAGCACAAACCTGAGAGAGTCTTTGTGCAAGTCTTCAGTAACACACAAGACTTGAATTCAGTTCACAAAACTGTAAAGAAAGAGTAAGCTACAGAGGAATAGCACTTCAACCTTTCAATTCAAGAAAATCAAAACTACAAAACTGTGGCAAACATCTCCCTGGATATTTCACAGAAACTCGTATATCTCACCGAAAGTAAGCTGGCATGAAAGCCAATGTTCTTACAACTGGATTGAGTAAATACTTTTGCACTGCTTCTTGACAGCCACAATCATTCTTTCGGTCAGGTTCCCACCAATAATAATGGTGTAATCTGATCTAGTTGCCTGAAGCAAGGCTCTCACATGGATGCAGTTAGTCTCAAGTAAAATAAAACAATTACTCAAACACTCACTTGACGGTGTTCACCAGAGCAACACAAACAAGCATTCGAGGCTCAATGATAAAATTCAATACATTTATTCAGACTTGTGAAGAGCATAAGCGTTGTCCTAATCTAACATGACGGCGAATATGTCATCACTTGGTTTGATTGAGAGTTAAGGGTAACAATGTCTTTCTTTTCTAAGGCAGTTCACTTCAGCACCTGTGGTGCTTCCCTATGAAGCTGTATATTAGATTCACATTGCGAAGTTTGCCTTCTTTCAAGCAAGGCTGAAACATTGACTTACACACCAACAATATTGAATTGCCAAAGGAAATGCAACAGCTTTTTACAATTGTTGCAAGATGACGATCGTGACATTTGTGTTCAAATTCCTAAAAATTATCTAAAATTGAGACATTTCAATATGAATGCACTGGTGTCTTCCAGTCTCAATTATAGTTAATAAATGGCATTTGTTTCTAGTATACATTTCACATTTACCAACTCCAAATTAGAGTACCCAAGGAAGTTTGATTGATGCAAAGTTGTTCCAGGGAGAAAACTATGAATATCAGCAAAGAATAGCAGATTCCGCTGCCAAAATTATTCCATGTCTGATATAGTATATTCTTTTTGAAGGGACATGCACAGGTTCCTATGGAAGGGGATACACCTCAAATTAGGCAAGATCAATGATTGAATGCAATTTCTCAATGAACTTCCATTGAGATATCTTAATCTCCTGAAAGACAGGTCACTGTCTTATATCGACGGGACCTTAAAATGGAAATGAGAAATTAAAATTGCACTACAAAATATATTAAATGTCGACTAGCTGTTATGATCTTACTAGACCTGTGCTAGTCAAAAGTAATGGACCTTTTTTTTTTTTTTTTTAGGTTGAGATCATGAAGCACAACTGCTTAAGCCGGTAACTGACTTACCGTCAATATAGCAGCATCAATACTAGTATTAAATATTTTAAGACAAATTAAAAATTTTATCAGGACCTCACTTCAGAATTAGCTATCCTCTTCTTGGACTTGGGCCCAACCTGTCATTTTTAGTATTAGAAACCAGTGGAAATGGATAGCTTATGGTGGGACATTTTATCTGGTTTTAAAAATAAGAATTTTAAATAATATTTTTTTTTCTGTGATAGAACCAATTTTTGTCTTTATTGTATTACATGCTTTAACTTCAAATGTATGGCAAAAAAACACAGCCATAGATAGAAAGGTGAGAAAATGTTACAATTGTTACGTGACAACCACTCACAAAGCATGATACAACTGTAGAAGGAAAGAAATTATACATGGGTCAGATAGGTACTAACCACGGACCACAGTTACATGGTCCCTACTACTCCAAATACAAAATAAAAATTAATGAAAATATAATCATAATTAGGTGCCATAAATGACTTCGTCTCAGGGGCTTAAAATGCACAAACACTAGGAAACTTAAATACAACATTTATGACTCAACAAGGTTTGCCCTAAGAGGAACTACACAAAGAGCGCTGCTGCCGCTGCTGGCAAAATGGCTGCCAGGGCCTGCGTTTAAAAGCGTGGCTTCTTGGCAGGTCCGTCAAACTCCTCGCGGACCCTGCCAAAACCAGGGTTACCAGGACCCATCCCCCTGGGACCTCCCTGGGGGAAGCGCTCATTGCGCTGTTAGGGGAATCAGTTTGTATTCAGGCAACGAGGGGAAGGGGGTAATGTGATGTTCAGTGTATGAGCACACAGTTCATGTCCATGGGCCAGGAGTGTAGCAGCATTAAGAGAGTGAGTATGTGTTTAGGTATGTGTGTGCGTGGCGAGAGGTTGGTTTTTGCATTTATGAGCGAGATCAGTTTTACAACACAACCAGCAGAGGACACATCCGAAGGTACCGTTCGTTCCAATATGGAGATCCACAGGTGCCACAGGTTACATACGGAGAAGGAAGAAAGGGTAATGCTTTCGTTAGTCAGTGCCTACCTAGCGTGGGACTCCAGTGCATGCCAAAGATGGATCTACTGCCCTCACTGCTGGCATCTCCAAATAGAAAAAAACGGAACTACCAATGCAAAAAAAGGTGACTTGATGTATGCTCCTTTTTCCCTAGATGTGTATGAACAAATGTTGCATTTGACCAGATATGTATACCGCCAAATGTTGAACTTCCCCCCCTAAATGTGTGCAGTTAACGAATTAAAATGAATTAAAAAAAACGAATTAATATGTGCTAACAAAAATGTATTTTTGTAATTTCTTTCAATAAAGCTTACTTTTCTGTCATTGTTCCCCACAAGAGGGTTACAAACTAAACTAATCTTAATGCTGCAGCTACTTGCATTTACTGCCAACTGCCAGAAAATGTATCAATCTAATCAATCAGTGGAAGTACTGTAACAGTGCCAGAAGTCAACCAATTGATAATTGGCAGAAATTGACCCCAGACATGATGGAACACAAGTACGTCAGCAGCACATGAAATCAAACACCACAAATGGACATTAAGCACAAAGACTTTTCAGATGTGATGATCATTTGTTTCGCATTATTTGCAAACCATCCAGACTAGTGCCTTGGGAAAGGACGAATCAAACAACACCGTTCAAATGGATCCAGCTTCGGTCTCAGTGACCTTTGCAGTAAAAAAAACAAAATGCCTCCAACTAAAATTTCAACGTGTCAGAATGTGCTTCATTTACTGCTTTGCCAAAAGCTACATATAACCTGTGTCAATATGCCTATGTGTTGCACCTTTACCATTGCAGGCCGTTGGTGGTGGACTTTGGTCTGAGAACCCATTAAAAACCGCTGGGTCCCAATTCATATCCCTGAGTACGCTTGAAAGTGGAAAAACACCCGGAATACTTCCTTGTAGGCACTTTTAACAGCCATAGCATTCAATAGATGTGCTAGTGTGGTGGCCATTGTTTGCATATATGCAAATGAAATGCATTGTCATACCATTTTTTTATATGCAAGAAAAATGGCATGTTTCTTAAAGACCGAAACACACCAAAGCTCATATGTAGAGTGCATAAGCTTTCAATCCACTCCCATGTTACTCAATGAGCACTTACACAGCTCACTGCGAAACCACAGTTTTGTCTTCAATGATTGATTTAGGTGGCCTGGATGAGTGAATCCAAGTAGGATTCAATATGCCCCCCTGGTGGACAAGGACGCAAGAAAGTTCAGCTTCCTTTGCGCTCTACACTTGAAATTTGGTGTGTTTCAGCCTTAAGACAGTGTGCACCAGCTAAACAGATAGAAAATTGTTTAGAGGGAGTCGATTTTTGCTGTAGAAAAAAAAAATTGAAATCAAGAATTTCCTCAGAAAATGTACCGTAACCAAAGTTAACGTAACCCAATGATCCAATACCATGGCTCAGCTGTGAAGCATGCAAGTGAAAATATGAATGGTGTAGTCTAATGTGCAGGTCTTATTTGGAATATTGTCAGATTATGGCAGTCAATGTAAATGAGTCACCAACATGACCAACTTCAAAATCGACTAAAACACTGACCTGTTTTTAATGGAATAATTATCATTAAAACATTTTCTTATGCAGTAAATCATTTCCAAAAACAAATGTATTGGTTAATCTAGGGATGAAATTCCATACGGTTAATATTAAGTTTCCAATTTAAATTTTTCATTAAACCGTGAGCATCCAACTTTTTTTATTTATTTTTTTGTCACTGAAAACATGTCAGAAGGCAGTGACAGCCCTCTGGATATTGTGCAGAATTGATCGAAGGTAACTCAGCAAACTCGAAGATGGTCACCATGTCTGCAGAGCATGCAGAAAGAAAATCACTGCAAAAGGCTCGACCATCTTCAATGTTAACGCACATTTGATATGGTTTTCATGTTTACATAAGGTATTAGCTATATTTTTTTAATGTTTATGCAAACAAAACGTGCATAGTGAAGCTAATTGTATTTGTGGTTTTCAATATGACTCTTGGTGAAATGATTTCAGTGTGTGTATCAGTACTGAATGAACATTTTCAGCACATTTAAACAACACCGTGATAGTACTAATAACCTTGATCATTTTGGTCAATATGATTGTGATGTGAAATTTTCATACCGTTTCATCACTAGCTTAATCCTTGTTGTAGCTAATGTTAATTGTAGACCAGCAATGTAGTGTTCGGTTATGTCCAAGAGCACAGATCTTGAGGCTCAATTTGATCTTCAGAGATCATCATAGGTCCAGTATATTATTACAGGCAAGTGTACATGAGAAGGGAATGCACAGAATGCACCATGGCTCAGCTTTGCTCCCCATCAGTTAAATAACACAAGCTAAAACACCAGCAAACAGTCAACCCACAGTAAAACCTTGATTGCTTGCTTCCAAA
Organism: Molva molva; assembly: GCA_900323295.1. Classification (NCBI taxonomy): domain Eukaryota; kingdom Metazoa; phylum Chordata; class Actinopteri; order Gadiformes; family Lotidae; genus Molva; species Molva molva. Next base: position 2,092 of record OOFG01106143.1, on the reverse strand, counting down.
AAAGTTCCTTTGGTGAAAATGAAGATGTTACCTCTCCAGAATGTTAACTACATACCCGCATTATTTCACAAAAGGCAGTTTTGCAAAGGACTTCAACATTGCCAACCTAAACTACTCCAAAGTTCTGCATGTACACACCACGAGTACCCCTGCCACGCTCATCTGGTGAACATTATTGGCAGTGAGGTCAGTGCTTTAACACCTCCAAAAACATTACACAAAATCAAAATACAAAACGTTATCCTTTGAGATGTCATTTTGTCTTGCCAGAGAAAGTGCCTGTCTGGCTCAGAGAAGACAGGACTTGCAATAGCGGCCTACTACACAGACACCGGGGTCTTACGAGAGCAAGCAGAGCCATTCAAAAGCTGGTCTTCAGACTGTATCAAAGCACCCTGAGGAGAGAGGTCCCTGAAATGATCCGTTTTAGTGCAGGTTGACTGTTACTTGACTGGGCGGTAAAGAAGTAAGCTCTCACAGGAAAGCAACTGAGGGGGGCTTGGCTGGCCATTGAAATAGCTGGTAAAAGCACGCCGGCAACACAGCTGGGAGTGCGCTGCCCCAGGACCGTCCGCAGATCCACCACAGGATGTAAAACCTATGTCAGGCCCCTGGCCGCGCTTGGCCTGCAGGGCTAATTAAACAAAAACAACATCTTCTGCTGCCAACATCTTGTCCCAGCAGGGGGAAACAGAGCCAGAGGTGCTAGGGGTAACTACGGATGTTCCCAGGAGTGGGATACCTTACCATTTCGTTGGGCATCATGCCTCCTGGAGAGGGTCCTCCCATACCCTGCTGTCCCTCAAAGCCCAGTCCACCCATGGGGAACTTCTGGTTCGGAGAGCCAAAAGGCATGTCTAACAAGGACAACATGACTACATGTCACACATTCGGAAAAACAGATTTCAGAGGAAAAACAAAAAGGAAAATGTCAGAAAATGCCCTTAAGGGCTTCATTGAAGGCAGTATTTTGCCTCAGTTTTTCACTCTACAGCCTAGTAAGCTAAATAAACGGCAGGGAAAGAAGCTTATTAACTTCAACATGTTGTGACCACGGAGGTGTTCGGTTGCAACGCTTGTTGTATTTTTTATTTTTTGTGCGACTTAGCGACTAATGAAACTGTGGTCAACGAAGCCTCTTCTGATCGAACAAAGGGCAGATAACTATAAGGGGGTAGCCTTACTAATAACGATGTCCTTCATCTCTCTGCCTGCCAGCCCACCTTCCTCTCTGCCTTACATGTCTGTCTGCCTCTTTGTCTTGTCTGCTTATATAATATACAATGTATTTTTAAGATGTTGGAAAATTGACGTTGAAACGTTTGATCCGTTTTTTTGTAACCGTTTATGGTTATTCTGGACTGATACTCGATTTAAATGTTTGTACCCCAAGTTCCAATCCCATATAAATTTGTGTTTTGTTACGTTTCAAGTCATTCAACTTCCTGCAGCGGATCTTGGTCCCTCAACAGATGGAGGCTCAACCAGCTTTATTGTAGATTCCCCGACTGGGCTCTAGTCTCTGCCGACCCACTCACACCACCCAGACGGCCGAGTGTAGCTCGGTATAATGAGACATTCCCCCTGAAGGGCCTTAGAGGACAGGGGGGCCGGCCAGCAATTTATATTTGTAGACTATATCAGTAATAGGATGTGATATTATTTTATATATATTGTTTTAATATTTTTAACATTATTGATATCCTTATCGATCAGCATTGACTACAGATTTGCCCAGGTAAAATTAAGCAACAAACTAGTTGAAATGTTACGTATTGCCACTTTGAAGTCTGCACAATTATGATATGCGTGCCAAATAGTGATTCATAAACAATATTAGATAAAATGGACTAAAATGTTGACACATGAGAAAATGTGAAAATGTTCAGTAATTACTCACCAGCCAGGCCCATGGCTCCACCTGGATTCATTCTCATATCGCGTTCCCTCTACAAGAATAAAATAAAAACATCAAAAAGTAAGTAAAACGCACTTCTTACCAAAAGTCCATTAGTCAAATATATACTCTGACTCCAAGTGCAAACCTTAACCTTCATGTGGTTTAGGTTTCACTAGGAGTCATAATTCCCTG
>OOFG01106139.1:0-21222 GCA_900323295.1 Molva molva | reverse complement strand
TTTTGTGTGTCATCCCCTGCTTTACCAAAAACATACCGTACCGAAACCTAAAGCCGTGACCCCAAAACCGTGATATGAACCGAACCGTGAATTTTGTGAAACGTTCCACCACTATTTTCATCGTACTATAAATGCTTATAACTTCCACTTCCTCCTAAGACGGCCTCAGATATTGGGACATTCTGTCCAATATGGGAGATGGGTGGAAGGCAGAGGAAGGGAGAAGGCCCCACCCAAACGAGGGAACAACACAAAACTTTGTCAGCTCTTATGGGTAAATATATGCAGCAAACGTAAAAGATACTCTCAAGATCTATTATGCACAACTTGTGAACATCTTCTCTATTGTCTTCAGTCCATGTATTAAGTCCCAGCTGGTTGACCTGAGGAAGGAGGGCTACAACAACCATATCATGGATAAGATCCAGCCCCATATCAGAATATCGGATTGGTGAGAAAGATATATTTCAAATGAGTTTAATAGGTGATATCGTTTTTTTGTGGTTAGTTAGTTTATTAGTAACTTCAAAATGTGGAAACTGCTCCATAATGACATTGATGACATTATTGATGACATTAGTTTTGTAACCGCATTTTGAAGTTACCAATGAACCTGCCGTATTTACCCAAAACAACTGTTCTAAAGACTTTCTTAATAAATAGGGTCTATGAGTGCATGTGTGTGCATAGAGATAACTGATAAACAATCACAGCTGATAAACACTCACCAAGCTTAATTTATTTGATTAGATGTATTCGTGCACTTTATTCAAATACTTGGCAATTACACTTTTTCACAATTCAGTTTTTGATTTAAAATGAAAATTGTTATTGAAAATTGTGTCCAAGGTATGCCCCTCGATTCGACTGTGCTTGCGAATATGAGATGCGGGTGGAGCTGCAAAACAAAAAGAAGGAAGCTATTCACGTCTTCGCTCCCGAGAAAGTTCGCTTTGAGCAGTGGAACGATCAGAATTGGAATGAGGTATTGACAGCCCATGAATCATATATAAAAATCTAAGCTATGAAACTAGAACATTAACATTCTTAAACAATAACGTTTTATGTTTCAGATGACCCATGTCTTTAGGAACTACGGACCAGGGGTTCGATATGTTAAGTTTATCCATGGTGGAAAAGACAAGCAGTTCTGGAAAGGATGGTATGGAATTCGAGTTACAGACAGCTGTGTGGAGATTTGTCCACCAGAGGATAGATAATCCTAATTTAATCCTTGTGTAACGGTATAAAAGCATGAGGCACTTTATATGCTAAATATTCAAATGTGCTTTGTTGGATATTGTCTATTTTCAGAGCAGATTGTATAACATGAATTTCTATACGTTTGTCTGTCGTTTAACATATATGCACATTGCCTCTATTCACACAAATTACCTACATATTCTTTCACAGAAATAAATACATTTATTTATCGTTCCTTAATAGGGGAGTCTGCCACTCAGATTTTGATTGCACCCCTAGTTAATACACTTTCATTAACGATGGTATTACATCTATAGCAATAATAAGACTTCCTAAAGTAACTGGTTTCATTGTCATCTCATAATAAAACACTGTACACTTGTTGATAGCGAGAGCCATTTAAGAAAACCAAATCACTCCCATTGGATTACCTTGCTTTTTAAAAAATGTTGGTATGTTTCTGCTATGCTTGACACCAATATTCAAAATAAACAATTTCAAACAAATAATAAAATTCCATTCTGCATAATGTGATCCTGACAACTGGTGTTTAGCATCAGTGTTCAGGCATCACATAAAATACATTTTGGACGAAGGTCATTATTAAGGCTTTAACATTCATGAGTCAGTCACCTGACACCAAACACCTAAGGGGGTTTAAAGTAATACTGGTTTTATTGTGGTCAGTTGTTCACAAGCAGATTACAGTAGTCATTTAGATACAATATAAAAATCAAACACTCAGATATTTACAGCAAGGTAAACATTTTTTGTTCACTTGTTTGAAGCTTCAGTTCCCATGATTTGATTCAAATTTTCAACTGGATATCAGGGCTGCTATCTATGACATCGATTACCATGCCACATAATACATGAACTAGATTCCATTCATTTTGTGTAAACTTTCAAATAGTTCATATTTTTTAACAACATTTAGCAATGTTAATATAATCTGCTCTGATGTTACCAAGATATGTGCTACTCTTATAAGTTTGTTGCAAGTTTGAGCCATCTTTTAAATTATGGCATTTCTAGTTTTGTCATTTTCACAATGGAACAGTGATACAATGTTGGATTTCATAAATGTAAAAATAATGTAACGCACATAATGACAAATTGGATAAATGAATGGTGGCAGTGAGCACTAGAATGTGATGAGGGCATTCATTGACGAGGATTCATTACATGGTTATAAATAAGCTATGAGATAAAAGCCAAGAGCCTACACTGCAGGCAAACTGTCCCATTAACATTTTTGTATGTGTGGTATTTGTGTAATGATGGCTCTTGAGTTAACACCACATTTTGACATAACAGTGGGTTTCCACTGTTATGTAGTCTCGTGAATGTGCACCGGTTAACATGCCGTCAGCCCACTCATGTTGAACACACTAAGCTCAGTAAATACTGTCCAGTGTTTGGATCACAAAACTGTTAAGACTATCATATATAACACAGTATTGCATCTTAAAATAAAAACAATCATGGAATAATAAAGTCCCCAACACATAAGGACAAACAACTTACAACTCAACCTATAAATGTATTGGAATGGGGGTTTTGCTTATGAATTTCTTTCAACATTTTCATTTTGGGTTTAAAAGCTAGGAGGTGGTGGAGTCCAGGAGAGATTTCAGAGTAGTATACATTTACGTTTTTTCTTAGGTTCAGGGGGTTCCAGAGCTGCCAGTATGGCTTCATCAAACACATTCTTTAATCCTTTCTGTGGAAGTAAAACACGTAGATTCAAAAAACATTGCTACTGATCAAATGGACAGTTTGGCAACATGGTTATTTATTATTTAACATATGACTACACCTGAAATAGGGCAATCAAAATGTTCCTTTATTTAAAGTCCACACAATTCCCCTCACAAATAAATAGTATTAGTAAAGAGAGGGGCAGATGAAGTACAAAAGAAAAGTTACATGTATAAAAAATGAAATCCAAAAACGATATGTATTGTCTCGATGATACTTAACTGTATTAAAGTGTTTAATACAGTAGCAGTAGAACAGTTACAGTATAATGAAATGTCAAAAAAACTGCGCATATTATGTTTATAACGCAAAAGGATAGATTGGCACCTTTTACGAGCTAGAGTAGAATAGAAGTCAGAATAAGCAGATCCAAAGCAAGACAGGAACAGGCAGCGGGGGCAAGGGGGTTGAAAGAGCATTGTGTTTTTTTGTGGCAAATACACATTTCTTATACAATGAACTAGCAGCAGACAATCAAGAGGCAAACTCAGGACGGAAGACATCAGAAAAGACAGCATTTTCTCTTTCTTTGAGTTTCGGGGGGCTCTAAAGCAGCTAGGATAGCCTCATCAAATACGTTCTTCAGTCCCCGCTACAAAGAGATAAAGAGGAGGGGAAAAGAGAGAGAGAAAGAGGGGGGTGGACACCACCAGGGTTAGAGGAAGTCAGATTAGTTAGCAAAAGGTCAGAAAGGGGAGTTTATTTTATAAACTAATAGACACCTCAGCACATGCTTGCCATGGCGGCCACGCAACACACTCACTCAGTGCCATGTGTTACCTGCGTCAGGGCTGAACACTCCACATATTTGACGGCCTTGAGGTCGCGAGCAAGCTTCTCTGCAGTCTCGGGGGTGATCGGCTTTTGCTTGTTCTTGGCGAGCTTCTCCACGGTGGACGGGTCATCTCTCAGGTCGATCTGAGTGCCGACCAACAGGAAGGGAGTCTTGGGACAGTGGTGAGTTATCTCAGGGACCCACTGTGAAACAGAAAGGCAAAACATTTAATATCAGAAAATAACATTTGTTTTCTAAAGCACTCAAATATCCTTTGAATATTATTCGTGCCATCATTATCCAGACCAATGATTGGTGTTCAGAACTATTTTTAGATAGTGGGCCATTCAAAATTAAATCATTATCAATAGTTATTATTATGTAGAATAATATGTTGACAGATTGAATGCACCAGGCTAACAAAAATGTTAACTACAATGGGCACAGTTTTCATTTCCAATGACTATTTACATTAGCAAACTTGAAAATGTACTCACTTTTTCTTTAACGTTTTCAAACGAAGAAGGTGAAACAACCGAGAAACAAACTAGGAAGACATCAGTCTGAGGGTAGCTTAATGGCCTTAGCCTGTCGTAATCCTCCTGACCTGAGAACAAAATGACAAGCCATTTCATACCAGGAAAATACCCACGCTTTGTGTTAAGTTCATAACAATAACAAGAAAGAAGGCTTGGTTACCTGCTGTATCAAATAAACCCAAGGTGTACGGTTCACCCCCAATCATAACAGTAACTGCATAGTTGTCAAAAACCTGTGGTGCAAGAAAGGAGGACATTGATGTAAATGCTTCTTTGCATGCCATTACATACCACACAAAATAATTAGCATCACCCACTGATAGATAATTATGTATTATGTACTTACTGTTGGCACATATTCAGAGGGGAATTTGTTGGTTGTGTATGAAATCAATAGGCATGTTTTTCCCACCGCTCCATCCCCAACCACAACACACTTGATGGTCTGCATCTCTCTGCTTTGACTCGATTTCAGGCACCTAGCAAGACAGCGGACAGTTCACCACCATGCCATAGTAGTGTCAAGTCACGTTCATGAATGAATAGAAACGAACAACTCGTTATTGATGATGAAGGGTGCAATCAGTCAACAACACAGAGCCTTCAACAATTGCGTTTTGAGGGATACGAAGTGCCTCAACAGGATGGCCCCAGATAGCTACGAGTTGGAAACACTAGCTAGCCACTTGCACACGCAATTGCTCAATCGCGTTGTGATGTTGCAAAGTTGATAGTTTAAAACAAAACCGTCTTCCACATCATTGTTACAGTCATTATCTTGTAATCGTTGTTGGAGTTAGCGAAGAGTAAAAGCGATGCTAGCTGTCGCAATCATTCTGGTCAGCGAACTAGCTAGCGGTAAAGCCCCCCTAGTCAGCTAACATCTTGGTCATTGACGTGGTTTCCCGATTCACAACACCAACAACAAACACGATGAACAATTTCTAGACAAATAAATAGTTCATGTTTTAGAAAATATATCTAAATAGTTTGAACGTCATACCACAATCCGCGTGTCTCTTAAAGCCCTGTGTTTAGCCGGGCGTTGGCAGGATCTGCTCGGTTCAGTGAGGGGCTCAGCTTCCAGGAGTGACGTCAACCTTCTCCATTCTGCACTTTCCTTCCTACTTTTCTCATTGCTGGAGAGCTGCTGTTAAGCTATGGTGTTTTGCTGAGTCCACATATGCTGAAAGTGTTGGCTTTAATAATAGACTTCTTAACTAGTGGAAAGTAAAAAAAAAAAAGCTTCGTTTGAGAGAATTGGATTGGAGTATAACTAGAGAATATAAGTGAAAAAGGCCTACCACTCGACTCACAATGTAACTTGTGTATCACTTTTTTTAATTGAGCTCTGGTACCTACGAAATGTAGTAATTTTCAGAATGCTCATGTACATTTAACATGCTTACATGTCTTATCAATCACAGGGAACAGGATATGGCTGGTAAAAGCATATTTCGCATCAAGGTTAGATTTGTTGATTTCTTTATTTAACACTAGGTGGCGCAAGATACCGACATTTACCACTTTGCGTCAGTCCGTGCCGCGTGAACAAATAGATACACTCAATAAGCACTTTATATAATTTGCATGTATTGCATAATATAATATAAATTTATTTGTTATTTGTTGTTTGATTGTAATGCCTTTACCCACATGGTCATGTGTGATGTCCATCATGTGATGATGATGGACATCACATGGTGGCCTTAAACATTGTTTGATTTGGTAGACTATTTGTGATTTTCATTTTTCTGTTTGACCGGACATTCATATAGGTTCTGACAGGGCATTTTTATGTTCTGTATGTTCCTAAGTGTAGTCGAAAGTCGATATTCATCATATGTCTCTAAACAACTTCCCCTCTAATAATTGCTAATATTCTCTTCAATATTAGCCTATATATCTCCATTATATAACTCCATATGCTGTTGAAAAACCTTTCACGCTATGGAGTGTAATGTTTTTGTGTAAAGTGTAAAGTCAGCAACATGACAGGTTTGCACCTTGCGCTGCTGCTTGCAGCAGGCCTATTTATATTGTACCGCCATTTGGTTGGGATACATTTCTGTTAAAAAGATTACTGGAATTAAAATTATAATAGCATACCTGAGAGTATTTTCTCAAAAATATAATTATTCAGTTTGACACATTGACCTATCTTTGTCAGCTATTGATCTAAAACATATTTACAAGTCATGAATGAAATACAATTTCCACCTTCTAAACGGGACTAAGTAATAGATAACATATTATCTTAGTTTAGGAGGACATTTGAATGACATTTGAACAATATAGAGTAGAGAGGGTGTAAGTATACCTGAGTGGAATTATAACAGCAGAAGAAAAAACACAACAATCACTTCTTTAACCTTTTCTGCTTTTCTGCTGCTTCTTGGCCCAGACCAGTGTTTTCCATCGACACCTGCGTCTCCCTTTATTAAATATTACATAAATGTATGGAGATAAGGTACTGTCGTATTATAGTGGGGGCAAAACGATTAGATAAGTTTTTGCAATTCTGCTGTATGTCCAAATCTATGATCTTAAGATATATCTAATGTAAGCAGTTTGCATTGTTTTCTCTTGCAAATTTACCTTTTGGTTTTTGTCAACTAAACATATTTGAATAAAGTTTAGTTTCAAGGTCAGCAGTTGTATTACATGTTCAGCTTATTTGATGTTAACCAGTAGCCTGGTTAACAGGCTACTGGTTTCCTTTACGTCATGTGTGTTACGTATAGTTAAATGAAAGCAATGTTGAGAAATGTTTAGAAATTATTCAGGAGTGTTATTGTAAAAAAACAGGCCTGTACTTAAGTCTGTAGAAAACAAAATAATTGAAGAAAACAATATTGTGGTATACATACGTGACAGGTCAATCACTAATCTTGTTTTGAGTGCTGCTACACCCTTCACAAGGTCATCCTGTAGCCCACCTCACACACAACAATCAAACACATGAAGTACCAATACTACACAAATACTGAAAGGTCATATTTTATTTTAATCCTGAGCAGGGCTAATCAATACAAAACAGCTATATGAAGTTGTGAAGTGTCATGAGGATAAGAACATGGATGTCTTGTAATAACTTAAACCACTTCAAGTCATTCCACAACCAATCTATTAATTTGGGTAAAATTCCCAACATGAGTCATTAAAGATGTACGAGCGTGATAAGTAATCACACACTACTAACGTGTGCGTGCTTGATAGTCCGTTGTGAACTAATCTTTAGCAAATAAACTCTTTTTGGCAAACAAACCATATGAGTATGTTTGTGTAAAGCATGAGTATAAGTATAAGAGTAGGACCACCCAGGGACAGACGAGGCAATCATGGGCAAACTACTGGTTGTGGCGGGTAAGTTTATTGTCCTGTATAATGGATGGTCTTTTTTTTATTATAGTATAATAAAGACGACTATCAGGAGTTTTTGATAGATATTAAAGTTATTACATAAATAAGGAATGTGATAAAATAAAGTTTTCTGTCTTTGGATTAATGATGCTTCTCATTTCACAGCTCTGGCCCTGTTGTTCCATGCACAGCTTGGTAAGAACTTTCAGTAACCTATATATACACCTACAGCTACTGTTACTTGAGTGATATACTCAAGTAACAGTAGACTAAGACTGCCCTAAAATACATTACAATTATAATTACTCAATTAAACATTATAATTATTTGAGTATTGTATTTGACGCATATGAGTATGACCTTGTGAATTTGTTTGAAACTGCAAATTTGACTTCTATCACAGGAACTTCCTATAAGCTGTCATGTTACTTCACCAACTGGGCTCAGTACAGACCCCCCCCGACCATCTACATGCCCACCGACATTGACCCCTGCCTTTGCACCCATCTCCTGTACGCCTTCGCCACAATGAAGAACAACATGCTGGCCACCTACGAGTGGAACGACGTGGAGCTGTACAGCCAGTTCAATGCCTTGAAGAACAAGTGAGTCGCAAACACGATCATAACCACCAAGTCCGGGCTGTTTCTTCTTCTAACCCTGTATGATTTAACTACTTGTTTCAGTGGATGATGATTATGAATGGAAATCATCGGGTTTAAAATGACTTACTTCTTTCAGGAATGGCGAGTTGAAGACTCTTCTGTCTGTGGGCGGATGGAACTTCGGCTCTGCAGGGTAAAGCTGTTTGATCTTCAGAATTCCTTTAAAGTTACTATTCCCACATTAGACATTTTTTGTGCTAACACAAACCCTTTTCCAAAACAGTTTCTCAGCCATGGTGGCCAGTCCAGCCAATCGTCAAACCTTCATCAACTCCGTCGTCGTGTTTCTGAGGAAGTATGAGTTTGATGGGCTTGACATTGACTGGGAATACCCAGCCAACAGAGGAAGCCCCCCAGAGGATAAGCATTACTACTCGGTTCTCCTTCAAGTGAGTCATCCGTCTCTTGCAAGTTGTCTGTGTTTCAATGGCTCGTGGGACACATTTGATCAATGCCTGTTTTTGACCTTCACATTTTTTGACACTGCAAATCAAATGAAATGTCCTGTTAGTAAAAGCAGTGAGATGAATACAACAACATTGACGCCTGTTTCGCCCTCGTGCATCTGACGACCCATTGTCCTCCTCATACAGGAGATGAGAGCTGCCTTTGAGGCCGACGCCAAGAAGACCAGCAGGGCTCGTCTTCTCCTCTCTGCTGCTGTGGCTGCCGGTTTGGGCAACATTGAATCTGCCTATGAAATCCCCATACTTGGCCAGTAAGTTCATCTAATTAAACAGGTGTAAGATATATCAATAGCAGTAAAAAAAAGAAAAAGATTTTAAAGCCGCTGGAAATGCCATTGGATCTACTCCTTTTCTACTGGTGGGAGATAAAATTCCCAATTGAAACACTATCAATTCTTCTTTGTTGAGCGGTCGACCAGTTGCCTCAAACCTAATGCTTTCTTTGCTGTGCAGGGCCCTGGATATGATCAACGTCATGACCTATGACTTCCACGGCTCTTGGGACCCCATGACAGGAGAGGTTAGTCCCTTGTTCAAGGGCCCTGAGGACCATGGCGGATTCATCTATTTCAATGTCGTAAGTGAAAACGGACTCGCCAAATACTTCTATATATCCTAACATTGACCCAATATGATGGATGCCCGTGATGCAAGTTCCCTTGCAACTATCCAGCAGAACATGCACAATAATAAAACAGATGGCCTCCAAACAGCTGATTTGTAAAGTGTTGCTCCTAAAGTGAGCTAACGCTGTGCTTTGGTTCCAGGACTACGCCATGAACTACTGGAAAGACAACGGAGCCCCAGCTGACAAGCTGATGGTCGGATTCCCCACCTATGGCAACACCTTTACCCTGCGTAACCCTGCCAACCATGGTGTTGGGGCACTCATCGCCGGAGCTGGAACCCCTGGAAAGTACACACAAGAGGCCGGAGAGCTGGCTTACTTTGAGGTACTGTTGAACACAGTATACCACAGTGTTATACTGTATCCTAATATCCTGTCATGTCAGCGGACTTTCGATCAATTTGTTTTGTTTCTGTTTTCCTTGCTATACTTTACAAACCATGTGATTCAACCAAGAATATATGAGGATGAGTGATTATGTATGAATGCACCATTTTGGTATATTTTTAGATCTGTGGATTCCTGACTGGAGCGACTGAGGTTTGGAACCAGGTCCAGGATGTGCCATATGCCTACAAAGGAAACCAGTGGGTGGGCTATGACAACATGAAGAGCTTCCAGATTAAGGTAAGCAAGACTCATCTCCATCCAATTATAAATAGTGGCTTCTTGATGAAAAGCCAGTACTGCAGAGTTAATGTTGTCCAATACTGACATAAACCATAGCTAAAAAGTGAAAAAACTCTCACGTTCCTTATGGATGTTCTCCTTAAATTAAAGTTGTTGAATAAAGCAAAGCCTACATCTTTCAACAAAGAAGTGCAGCCATAATTGGCATGGTTTTGATGATTGGTCTAAAAACTGGTCACAACCTACTTGTTGCTGTGTTCAGGTCGACTGGCTGAAGAAGAATAACTTTGCCGGAGCCATGGTCTGGACCATTGACATGGATGACTACACAGGCACCTACTGTAACCAGGGGAAATATCCTCTCATCAACGTGCTGAAGAAGAACCTCGGCCTGGAGCAAGCATGTGAGTGCATGTAAAGGTTGTGTGTGATTGTGCACTCAAAAATACAATGCAAAACAATGACCAATTATGTATTGGGCTGTAGCTAAGGCCTAGATGGTAACATGTCTCTATGCATCTGTCTGCAGCTTGTGCTCCCCCTGCGACTCCCCTGCCTCCTATCTCAGGAGTTACCAGCTCTGGGGGTGGTAGCTCCGGCGGTGGAAGCAGCTCCGGCGGTGGAAGCAGCTCCGGCGGTGGAAGCAGCTCCGGCGGTGGAAGCAGCTCCGGCGGCGGCTCCAGCGGTGGAGACCCTGGAACCAAAGGCATGAGCGACACCTTCTGCGTGGGCAAGGGCAACGGAATGTTCCCTGACCCAACAAACAAGAACCAGTTCTACCAGTGTAGCCAGGGCAAGACGTACTTCCAGCACTGTACCACTGGGCTGGTCTTTGACACCTCCTGCAGTTGCTGCAACTGGTCCTAGAGCGACGCTGCAGTCAAACGTTGACAAGCTACGGCTGTTCAAAGGCAGAGAGGATCATGGTCTTACATGTGTTAGGTCTCTGATGTGTGTGTGATTCTGAATATAATCTTGTTTCTACAGCATCGGTTTGATGACTATGTAAAACGCTGATACTTTCCCCTTGAACACTATAGTTCGGAAACAAATAAAAACCCAAGTCTGTATATGTTGCATTTGTGGTCTTTTATCATTGATGTGTGTACACAATACAATACAATAGTAACAGTACACTTATTAATCATCAAATAGATGCAACATTTTTTTTTTAAATTACCATTAACAACAAAGTAACTGAAATACTAACTGTATACCAACATTTTCTTGTAATGTCAGTATATATGAACTCGCTGTCGCAATCTCAGGGTCAAGACAACACATTGCACCTTCTATAGGAAAGCAAGATAAGAAATGCATCCATTTGTGTACTTGTAATGTTAATAAGATGTGATTCAGTTCCTTTGTTAATGAACTACTTCAGCTTAATTAGAAAACTTGACTGTGAAACATAAACAGTCCGTTATCTTTGTGCTTAACATTATCTTTTTGTACATAAAATAAACCAGATGCGAGAGTGTTTTGGTGGGTCAGTAGAGAAAAACTGCATTTATTTCCCAAGGTGTTGCTCTCTCTGGAAAAAATTCAATGAACCAAAATTGCCCTGAGGATTTTCTTCATTTTGGTTTGTTTGATGTATGTTATGTTTCCATACATTTAAAGTTTAAAACTTATTCACAGTAGCACACAGTCTGTAATGCTGTAGGCTAGGCATTTCAATTCTAAAAACATGAAACATGTACTTTATAGGCTCAGACTCAGTACACGCTGAGTCGTACATAATCTTTACAAAAGTAGATTATAATCAAATGTGGCAAACACATCTTTGTACACAAAATGTCTTACATTAAGAAAATAAAATAAAAAAATGCAATAGTGTGAACTGTGGAAAAGTTATTTTTCACTGGTGTTGTTCGCAATCCTCTGAGTATTTCTTTACAAACATCGTAATGATCATTCATTCAAACAAAACAATAGCGAGAGACATGCACTTACAAACGAAAACATTATACTTCATATAATCTCAATGCTGCAACAGGATCATTAAAGAGCAGGGAGTGCTTTGACATCCTGAGAACAAATATGTAATTTTCTCTTATGGCCCAAAATTACGAGACAAACCACAACAGTGCCCCTCAGCTGCTCTCTGTCACTTGGTGAACTGTGACAGCTCCGTTCTGCCTCGCAGCCGCCTCCTCCACCATGGCGCTCTTCTTAGCCGTTCCTGTTGAGTTTATGGAGAAAAAGAAATGTGGATTGATTATTTGAATAGGGTTAAGTTATCACATTTCCAATTCAGCGTGACGGCACCGGTAAGCGGTGTGGAAGCACGTACCTGTGAGGTAGTTTCTGTGCATTCGATGGAAGAACAACAGACCAATGAAGGCGATGAAGCCCAAACAGGCCACGATCATCCCACACAGCAGGAAGCTATAGCTGCCCTCCGACTGTATAATCTGTGGCATGTAGGGTACATAGAAACGTTCAAACGACCTGACGTAGCCTACCTCTTTCAATGTATATACCTATCTATATAGACCTGCTTTTTCATTAAATAAATAAGTAAATACTCAAGCGTTACCGTGCCAACCAACACCTGCATCACCATCTCTCCCATCCCAGCGCTTGTAACCAGGACAGATGTTGCACATCCTGAAAGCAGAAGAAGAAGAGCTCTTAGTTCTTGATTGTCATTCTTTCAAATAACAATGCAAAAGAAAACCTGCTGTTTGGCTCTACCTTGGTAGTCCAGAATGTCTTCAGTGTAGGCCAGCATACAAGGGAATATACTGCTGAGGAAGAGACCACATAAAAAGGTCCCGACAAACAGGAAAGTACTGTTGGTGTAGAAGATTAACAGCATCAGCACGGTCACGATGACGCCCGCCTGGGAGAGGAGACACGAAGAGAGGGATCTGGTGAAACAAATCTAAGATGAACTCAACACTGAACACTGTTTTAGGAGTTTCCCAACATTGGTGGGGTCTTCTCGTATGCATATGGCAGTCATGGGACTTCACACTGTAGATATTTGATGGTGCATGTCTGATTCAAAAATCATATTTGAAAAGCTTCCATTACATACGAAAGGACAGGTTAATGATTCATGATACCATGTTCAAACAAAGACTAATCTAGTCCACTAAACTAGAGTGGCACGATTTGCATCCTTACGTTCACTGGGACATTGACATTATGATATGTCCATAGGGTTTAAACAACGCGCGGGGGACGCAGATGCAGAACTAAGAAAATGGGGTCCATGGACTAAAAAGGGTTCGGGAACTGCTGTAGAAGGGGATCATTCATAGACTCTGTTGTGGTGGTGGTGGCACAGATTTGTGTATCCCAGAGGGCTGGTATTAGTGGTGTCATTACCAGGTTGAACATGAGCAGTCTGACAGGCTGGAAGCGGTAGGTGAGGGGAATGGACACCAGGCGGCCGGCGGTGATGGCAGCCCAGAAGATGCTGGCCAGGTAACCTGCCGTCTTGTGGGACAGCGACATGGGCGGCTCCACGGCGTACGTGTACACAAAGCCAGCATAGGCCCCCTGCAACACAGAGCCAGGAACACTGTTCAGTCCCACGCTACTGTTGGCGCTCATGTCTAAATAGAAATTATTTAAAATGGCATCATCGCCATTATATGAATGTCATAGTATATTTGATTATGGTGTGATGTAATATTATTATGACGTATAGTATTGCAAATGGACGCTAAAGGTACATCAGAGACATTCAGATTATTGATTGTTGTGATGCTGTGAATAGATGTGGTGTTGTGTTATGTCGCAGCAGCAGCACAGCATAATGTTATGACCACTTGAGATGTTTTTATTTGTTGATACTCCTTCCACACAGGTTAAAATGACAACTAAACAACATTCAATATCCACCGTATGGAGTTTATTTTATACCGCCCAGTAAATCTAAATGGCATCGTGAGGTAGCCAACTGTAAACATGTTCTGTTTTACCTAAACTCACGTGGCCTATTACTTAAACACTTCTTGTGATTTAAACGAGCGCTCCAAGCTCTACACTGAGAAGTTGTACTCAATGTCTCTTTGAACAAGCCTGGCAACAAGATCCGCTCCTATTGTATTGGTTTAAAGATTCTCGTCCTCCCTCCTGTTTGCCATGACATGTATCAATTCTATCAACGTTGGTCCTTCCATTCTGCGGCCTACCATTCTTCCACCCTCAATAAGAGGGTGGAAGAACAGTAGGAGGAAGCAGTGAAAGAGAAAGTTTGGTTCATTTGGGAGGGCATGTTGGAATGCCTATTTACTATCAGTACAGACAGAACTTTGCACACTGCAGTGTTAAAATATTACTTGTGCCACTAACTCACCACAATGCCATCAGTCATGAAGAGCACCAGCCCCCCCAGAATATGAATCATGAAGAAGGATACAGGCAGCCCACGTAGGTTATCATTTTGACAGCAACTAAAGATATTGCCGTGACCTTTAACAGAACACAAACATTATATGACAAATAACCAAATGCACAAAATGGATGGTGCATTTTCATGACAACAACAAAATGACAACTGATATTAATACAAATACTACGATAATTACTTCTGTAAAAATACAAACATAATAATAATACAAATAATATGAATAATACAAATAATACTACGAATAAGAATACTATAATAACAACAATCAAAATATTTGTACACATTGGACATTATTTATCTTAGCAGGTGTCTACTTGGCTGTGGGAGTGTGTGTGGATGATGGCTGGTTTATGCAGCCTCACCTGGCCGAGTCTGATCGGACTCTGGGGCTGGGTGAGGCTGCACACCTGTTGCACATTGAGTAATCAGTGTGCACAGGTTAAACCAGCCAACACCACACACACTTACATTGGCATTAAAACATGTTGATGTGTACTCATTGATAGATCTGCTCTTCTGCTATACCATTAACTCTAGCATGGAGATCCATGGACAATCATTTTTCTTGGTAGTCAATCAGTTATGTGGGCCCCTTACCTCCAACCGCCATCGTCTCAGTGTCGGGCCCCCCCTGCTGGTTCTCCATGGCCAGTTCATCTTTGTCCATTAGATTAGGGCTGTTGCTTGGGCAGCAGGGGATCAGCTTCTCTCGGTACATCAGGAACAGGACGGCCAGGGGCACGGGCAGCTGAGGGTTATTTTAACATCACGATTGAGCCAGCTGTATAGGGTTTGTTCACATACTCACAAATCTTCCACTTAAAAACATTAATTAATACAATTAATAAATGTCTTCTCTTCTAAATACGACAGAAAAGTGATTTGTTAATCATTATTACTGACCACCACAAGCGTTAAATTATGTTATGTACGAAAAGTAATAATAATACAAAATACAATCCTAGCAGAACCATATTGTACTGTCATATTTCATAAATCCTATACGTCATATACTGCATAACGGATGTCTTACATTAATTATGGCCATGATCCAGAAGGCGTAGTGCACGGTGGACTCCTCCCCATCCCCTCCAAGGGGCTGGGTGATGTTTTGCGTGACGATGGGGCTGTTCATCAGCATGTTCCTGAAGTGGTGCATGTGTTCAGTGGCGTTGGCCGTGCTGTTTCCACAGCCGCTCTCCGAGAGGAAGGGGTCTGCAATCAGTGGGCTCACCAGAGCCCCGAAACCTATGAAGAAGTGAAGCGCCTGCAAAAGGAGGTGGATGAAAGAGCAGAGGTTGTTATTGATGATAATAATAATAATAAAACATTTGATTTATAAAGCGCTTCTCTACTCAAAGACCCTTGACATGATATAAAAAAACTAAATAAGGGAATAAAAATTTAACAAAAAACACACATGAATGGCGTAATTCCTCGTTCATTCATTGCTTATTCAGTGGACTGTAAGAGGTTATGTGTTATGTGTATTCACGTTTCCTGTCCGATTTCGTGTTTTTGCTGTAACATTGATGTGTGTTGTTTTACACTGCTTCTTGGCAAGGTCTCTCTTGGAAAACAGCTTTTAAATCTCAACGAGACTTGACCTGGTCAAATAAAGGTTAAAAAAGAATAAGAACAATTGTCTAAATGTTGGGTGCACGGTGAGGAGCTCATGGCCCATGATGATCCATGCATGTTGCAGCACCTGCAGGAACACGGCTGAGTCCTTCTGGTAGATGGTCACCAGCTGGATGTTAGCGATGGTGTCGATGATGCCCATGGCCAGGCCAGACACGGCCATGGCGATGGCCAGCAGCAGGACATTATTGCACAGGGGGATGATGGCAAATATCACAGAGATGACCAGGGCCGAGACAAACAGAGCGGCCAAGGCACTGAGCAACCTTCGAACAAACAACAAAAACAAAATAGTGTTGTTTACGCTGTGTCTCAAAGGTAGAGTTGACTTGTTAGTTGTACAAGTTAGTGAACAGATATGGTCATGGTCCGTGCAGCCTGTAATTCAGGCTCACGTTATTACTCACGTTTTTTTGAACACACCCGCGATAGAGCTTCCGATCAGCAGGCAAAACTGCTGGGCGAA
The DNA here is from genome assembly GCA_900323295.1 of Molva molva. Classification (NCBI taxonomy): domain Eukaryota; kingdom Metazoa; phylum Chordata; class Actinopteri; order Gadiformes; family Lotidae; genus Molva; species Molva molva. Next base: position 4,715 of record OOFG01106139.1, on the reverse strand, counting down.
GAACACCCAGGTGATTTCACTGAGCGTGGAGCTGGTCTGACATTGCAGGTCCAATATGGTGGGTCCCAGGAAGGCAATGCATAGTCCAAAACTAAAGAACACACTCCAGTAGGTCAAGGTGTGATGGGCATTACGTTTAAAAAGTGTTAGAATCCGCTCTTCCACAAACATCTTACTATTATTGTTATTATTATGAGTATTTGAGTTTGTTAGGTAAGTCTAGGTGAAACAAAAGAAGTACTTTGCTTCACTAAATGTGTTCAAGCAACACCGACACTATTGGCTACAGAGGATTCCTGCACACTGGCCAGTGGTCACTTTCGCATTTGTGATATCTTTTAAAGTGTTTAACATGAGTTCCCTCCCCTCTGATTTGCATAACTGAAAAGGATGTTTTCACTCTCTACCTAGTTAATAGGTAAAGTGAAGACTCCTTACAAAAATAAAGCTGCTTCAATTGGGTAAATGATTGCTTTGACAGATCATCTGTGGTGTGCAATGTTATCTGAGAAAATATAGATGCATGTGCTGCTACCTTGTTAAGCACATAGGTTGTCAAATATAAATATGGTTGTATAAATATGTGAAATAGGCCTATATAGAATGGTGCATGAAGACAAAGATGTTTCATATTGTCAAATATAAATATGGTTGTATAAATATGTGAAATAGGCCTATATAGAATGGTGCATGAAGACAAAGATGTTTCAAATGGACAGAAGCAACTCTTAGTCTCTTCCTCTCTTTATTTGAAATCATGTATATTTATGTGGCTGTACCACCTGCAGTGTAATACTGTTTCTTCAAATAAAAGTGAAATATCAACAGCAGGGATATCCCTGTTAAGGGATGAACATTCAGCTGAAACTACACATGTTTGTCAATTGTGTATTAAAGTATGAATCAGATTATATGTTACCTGACCTCCTTAATCATTGTAGGGATGAGTAAAACTCCACCACTTGTGGGCCCACTTTGCTTCCGGCAGGATGAACTTTGGACGTGCTCACGCAACAATTCTATTATCTATTTCTATTGAAATCATTTTATACCAGGTGTCTCAATTTGTTTCAGATGTCAGAGATCACATGTGATGTCCATAGTTGGTGGGGGATTTACCTAACTTATTCTCAATAAATTGGGCTTGTGAATGTGGTATTTGGTTTTGAGCACTATATGGGAACCACAGGTAAAGTCAAACAATTGTCCAAATGGCATGGCCTACTATTGGCTTTAGCTGTGTAACTGATTTGCCAGCATCTGTTCTTGCTAGGCCAGAGATATGGTTAAGAAACTAAACCCAGAGAAACATGAATACCTTGTGTTTGTACAAAAGGCATTCATTAACATTCACTTCCTGTCCCTGAGATAAAGCAACATCAAGTCACTCATTTTATTTTTTTACATATGTTTATTTTTTCAGCTATTTGTCGACCAACATTATCTCGGAAGAGTAAAAGGGATTTTCCTAAATATCAACAGTATGTTCTTAGTTTTTCAATCAGGAAATTCTGGAAGTCTCTTCAGGGGGAAACTGAATGCATCAAAGAAACATGAAGCGTTTTGGCATTCAGGAATAAGGCTGCATTTATAGTGTGCAGTGACATGAATGTTAATTTAAATGTCTCCTTTCGCAAGTGCCAACAGATATTGTAGGTTACTTGATGTGTTCAACATTCAAATAAATTGTATTTAACAAGAAGGCCCTTGAAGTTGGCACAAAGGTTAAGAGTAAACAGTAACTTTGTTGTGACACTATTATGCACTAACACAATAAAGAAGAAACTTGCTTGTGTAGCACTTACATTTGTAATTGACATTTGTAGCTACTCCACTTTTAACAAAGTACGCTTTGATTGTTCTCAGCCTCAGCCTTCTTAGTCCCTATGGATAAAAGCGTCTGCTAAAAAATTACTAAATGTAAAGATTTATTTTGATAACAAGATTGATGTTGCAAATCCAATAGTAGATTATGCAGCTGTGCAGAATATATATTTATATATCAATATTAACTTCAGTTTAAGTTTCCCTTTCTTTATCTCACACACACAGACACACACACACACACTCACACCCTCACACACACACACACACACACACACACACACACACACACACACACACACACACACACACACCCTCACACACACACACACACACACCCTCACACACACACCCTCACACACACACACACACACTCCTGTGCGGTGTGTTAACATGTGGTCTGCTGGGCTCCTGGCACAGGGATAGGGCGTTGGGAAGGAAAAGCTGCATTTCCTTTTGTCTCTCCTCTCCTCGCTCTCTCTGTTTATTCTCTATCGGCTGACATTTAGCCAACGCTCATTCACAACACTGACTCAGTGTCAGCATACAATGTGATAGGAATCTCAATGTGTGTCTCTGTATTCTTCTGTTTTCTGTTGGACAGAATTGTCTGTGTTTTTACTTTCGTTTCACGCAGAAAACTACATGGATATCGAGTGGTTTCTGAAATATTTGGCATCAAATATCAATCTGTCTTGTCTGTCTGTCTGTCTGTCTGACTATCTGTCTGTCTGTCTGTCTGTCTATCTAAGCCTATCTTTCTGTCTGTCTGTCTGTCTGTCTTACTATATCTCCTTCTGTCTGTCTGACTGACTATATGTCTGACAGTCTGTCTTTTGGTGTGTTTATCATGATGTTATGATTTTCATCTTCTTGAAACTTCAAAGGCAGCTGATGTGAATAGGCATCCCTTCACCTGCGGCACCATGACACAATACCTGCAATAACCTCATGTCTGTCTGATGCGTCAGACACTAGTTTGAATGCTTTTTATGTTATTTTCTATGGGCAGTTTTCCATCCAGTTGTAACAAGGAAAAATATATTATTATTATCTGATGAGACAGGATGTCCCCTTTGAATTGTTAACTTCTTTTTCCTATAACCAGGCTTTCAATTGAACCCCTCTGACATCATTTGACACTTATGGTTTTCATTACGTCAAAATGTGAGACTTCAATCCTCAACAACCTATCTCAGAACCTTTTTTTCTGAGATAAAAAAATCAGCGAGGCAAATCTGGCCGCTTGAGGACTTTGATAAAAAGGACCATACAGAGGTTTCTTCAAGGCTTTGCACCCAGGAAGATCTGGAACCTTCTGAGGTTAATACGTTCTGTCATTCAATTCTCACATGAATGGAGCAATGCCAGCTGAGGTTTGTCTGTTTTATTCTGCAGTCCATTGAATATTAGCACTGCCCTTTACATCTCCACTTTCTTCTTACTACATTTGGTGGCAGAACCGAGGACAAAACTTTGAAATAGCATATTGGGAGGCTGAATATTTTCCAGTGAGATACATGTAGCATTAAGTATTCTTACAAAACGTCTGTAGCATTGTCATGATGGAGATCTCACAATAATGTCATATCGATATTTTCTTCCAAATGAAAAGTTGAAAAAGCATTTACAGAGACTAAGTCAAGTGAAACAGATTAGTGTATATCCAATTAATTTTGAATTATTTTACGTGATTGCAAGGAACAATTATGAAACTTAAATGTAGATTTAAAGACGTGTTAATGAATGGTCTCACAAGGAATCGCTCCAAATAAATGTCACAAGAATGTTAAACTAGAGAGACTTATGCCCAGGAACGACTGCGCTATAAATCAGACAGGCGCTGTGCTACTCTTCATGGAGAAAATGGTCGTCTGTACCTGCACATCCTCACCGATAATTCACCTGTTATTGCAGGACAAGGCCTCCATCAACTTGACACAAGCGAGGGCGGAGTTAACCCAGAACCATGAAATATGGGTTTGATCTCTCATGCATCATGAAACATGAATAAACAAGGTGTCAGGTTGTATTTCCATGTTTGCTGTCAATATACATGTCCACACACGCACACACGCACACAAACAGCCATAGATAGATAACGCAATGGTAATGTATTCGTTTCTATCATAATATACCCCTCCTTTTCCTTCATCTTCCATTCCCCACCCCCTGCCTCCCCTTCTGACACAGCTGTGTAGAGCTGAGTGATGATGCGTGTCTTGGTGAGACCTGGTGAATAGCAATGAACCCAGCAGCCTGTGTGTCTATGTGAGGCGAGAGGCTAGGGGAGGTGGTGGTGGATGGGTTCGGGTGGGGTTGTGTGTGGGGTGTTTGAAAGCGGCAAAGGCTTTTCTTTAAGGCACTGATGCAGCGTACGCCGTGGCGGGAATGTACAAGCACACACACACACACACACACACACACACACACACGATACACACATACACACGGGCGAGAAGAGATGCAGTCCCTTTTAATCCCTTTTTTTACACTCCCCACATGGCCAGCTCAGACTCTCTCTTGCTCTCTCTCTCTCTAGATCTCTCTCATTCCCCACTCTCTGTATCTCTCTGTAACACTCTCATTCTCTCTTTTTCCCTCTCTCTCTCTAGATCTCTCTCATTCGTACTCTCTGTATATCTCTCTCTCTTTCGCTCCCTCTCTCTGTCTGCATCCCTAATCCGGAGCTCATCGGTCATTCCAATCGGGATGACTCGACACCATTCATTAAATCTTTAACAAACCCTATCTCTCTCTCTCTCTCCCCCTCTCTCTATCTCTCACTCCCTCTCTCTCTCTCTCTCTTCCCCCTTCTCCCTCTTCTTCTTCTACTTCTTCCTCTTCCTCTCTTCGTATTCGGCGGTGCTTCATTATTATACAGCAGTAGC